>JAAAYG020004183.1:8831-20129 GCA_009936455.2 Tomocerus minor
AGAGAAAGTTACAAATTACCTGGTATTATTGACGACGTAATTCCTCATAGCTGTTTGTTGAGCAGTGGGTTGCTGCTGACCTTGGTCCGTCGAAGCAACATTTGAATTATTGCTAGTACTGTTATTATTACTAGTACTATGTGAAATTTGACTAACGATAGTTACACTATTTGTAGTAATTGTATTACTGACGTTTGTTGGAGATGCTATGTCATTTGCATTTTCCTTGTCTTTATTATCACTATTTTCATTGCAGGAATCTTCGTTAACATTATTTGAATTTTCAGTGGCTGCCTTTATGGAGTTCTTATGGTTGTGGTACGCCTGGAATTGAGCTGCTGACCGACGTTGTTCCTGCTCTTGGACAAATGTTGGTATACATATAGCAGAATTACAAAGTCGTTCATTTTTCATTGATGCGCTTATGTCGCTGGAAACTAGATCAACGCAGGGTAGCACACTGCAATAAAAATGGCAAAAAATCGTATTTTCTACCATATGTCATCTACCAACAAATTACTAAAGGGTTTTAAAGATTCGTTTCAATCCGTTGGTACTTACTGATGATTGTGGTGATGGTTTTTGTAGGCTTTTTTCTTTGTCCATTCAAGATCTCTCATTAGAGCCCCACATACACACAAGTTGAGGAAGGCCCCTGCGAATATGAGAGTTGTATCACGCCAACCATATTCATCTAGAGACACATTAGTATACAATTTCAAATTAATACAGGATTTTAATCAAATAGTTATACAATTTACAATTGGAGTTAATTAACCTATCAGATAGTTAGTAAGTGGAGCGAAGATAAATGTCCCGATTCCACCCCCACAAACAGAAAGACCTGTCGCTAGAGATCTTCTGTCTTCGAAATAGTACGCAACAATAACGACTGCTGCTACGTAACACAGAGATAAACCGAATCCCGTTATGATTCCAAATGTTACGTATAGTACCCACAGAGATTCTATAAACACCATACAATTCATACACATATCATAATTAGATGCTAAACAGAAATGCTCTTTCCAATTTCAAAAAGGATTACGTAGTTCAACTGTGAATCACTTGTAGCAATACTTATAGAATTTTTATATGGAGCTGGAAAAGTAAATTACCTGCGTAAGAAGAAAGGATAAACCCAAAGGAAGACAACAATCCTCCAGCAATCGTGACTCGTCGACAGCCAAATCTGTCAGTCAGAGAGGAAGCGATCGGTCCTGACAACAAAGGCATCGCCGCCAATAAACTGCCAACCCATGCAGTTGTCGACTTGGAGTGACCAAAATGATTGACGAATTCCACGTAGAAAACACCAAATGAGAATGTTACACCGTCAGCAATTAAGTTGACCAAAAAAGCAGCTCCAACAACTACCCATCTATAGAGATCCATATCAAAACAATGATTAATTACACAGCAACCTGTACAATCAATAAGATCACTTTCCTTAAAAATAAACTAGTTTTTTCTTCGTCGACTATTTGACAACGCACAGTATAATGTTTAAGCATGGTGCACCTAGTAATCAAATGAAACCTAAAAACGTGATTAAATGAAAACTTTCATATTACTTTCAGTTCCACAGGAGAGCTGAGAACAAAGAAACCCTTGGATAGAGTAAAATAACTATGCACTAGTAAAATACGTAATCTCAGTAAAATGCATTGCGAAAGTTGAGACATCCTATTTTGTTTAGTCAGATCCTCCAGACAAATCAAAGTCATGAAATTGATGAGACTATTATAACACAGCATACGCGTTTTTGATATATTTACCTTATCACTTTACGTAATTTTACGTATGCTCCAGCACCGCAGAGTACTGTAACCCACTCGGTTGCAGTGCACTGCTGCGCTGGTGGATTGGAACGAACCAACCAGCAAAAATTGAGGTTTCACAATTTCCTTCAAAAACAATTATTTGTTTGTTTTGGGAGGCAAGCATTGCACCGAGGTTATTTTCGTGTGGTCATTTTTAGAGTGAAAACTGAGAACACTGTAGCTATCACTCTCTCCTGTATCGGCTAATTACGTTAATACTCTTTTAAGTACTAAACCCCTGATGACTGGGAGTAAAAGAAATCAACAACGTAATAAGTAACATAAAACATAAACATCTCTCCGCCCCCTCCAGAGGGTGGCAGAGAGATGCTTCCCTGTCAAATAAATGACTTTACGAACATTACACAGACTTGTTTTCAAACATGGATTTTGAAGGAAAAGGAGAAAAAAAAGGTTTTTTGGAGAACGAATCGGTATTAGGTAACATAATCCAATCCCACCATTTATTAATTTACGTACGTACGGGTGTACGAACGGTGATAGTCCAGTTTCACTCACTGGATTTCAGAAGGAAACTATACTGTATTTTTATTAAGACTCAAGGATTTTTTTTGCATTTATGTTGTAAAGAACTAACCCCCATCCTCCATCCGGCGGAGCCCGTTCTAGCGTTGTGGATATTTCAGAGACTTCGGTGTCAGTAGATTCGTGGCGTAATCTCCCCCGTTTGCGACTGCTGACGGTAGAACTGCCGGCAGACGTCTCAAGCATTGCAGTTGTAACAGAGGCATCCACTTCTCCAGTACTTCCCCGCCGACGGTTTCGGTTTCTATTCTGATCCATTCCCATAATACCATTGCTTGGCATCACCCAGTAACTCGAATTACTTAACGACTATTAATGCAATCAAGTGCAATCTGCAATCAAGCAAAAATCAGAAAAAAAAAATCACTTTCCAAAACAAGCCAACATTCTCATTAGCTCTTAGCACTGCAGAATGTAAAATAATATATAGTCTGTAGTCTCTAATCTCAATATTAAACCAATACTATGCAAATATAAAATAATCAATATATAGAATTCAATGTATGAAGGAGGAAATGAAATGATTATCAATTCAATCTTATTGTTCGAAACAGCGCCGCAGCCTACATGAAATAAAGCTGTAAAATGCAGCTAAAACAAAAATGATAATATTGTTGCTGGAATCAATGCATTTTTGTGAATGTTATTACTCTTCTTGTCAGCTTATCAGTAGATCTACCGAGGCACAGACAGGCTACGATTCTAAACATTATTATTGTCTAATGTGTCCGTACACCCTAATTCTAAATCCTTCCTTGTCATTATCTGCTTCGCTTGCATATTGTAAACTTTCAAGTTTCAATGCAGGAAAATGAAATGGTTTTCCAGGAAAACCATTTTATAGATATCGGAATAGATGCATCAAATGCACTACACACATTTTTCGTAATCCTTCATGAATTCTAATATAAATGAATTATATATTAATATTTTAGGAAAATATTGTAAAGAAACACTAACAGAAAGTCGGACTTACCGACAACGGGCCAACGTATATCGATTTTAAAAAAGCCCTTCTCCTTACTTATTTCTGTACATATACACTGCAATTTTTATGTCCAACACAGGTAACTGTTTTGATTAGTATTTAATTAATTAAAGTTTCATGGTCTCAGTTCTTGTTAACTTTTATGTCCTATAGGTATATAAGTATATAACATACAATAATGTATTCACAGACATATCAAGTTTACTCAAGTTGAAAATGTTGTCACCAATTAACATGTCTATAGGATTCCTGGTGTGTAATTTATTTTTAAAGAAACAGAAGTTCACTTTCAAAAGCTGAAACTGTTCCACAGGCATAGCTTTTTAATGTCAAAAAATAAAGAACTGTGTATGTATACTTCAACTTCGTAACAAATCGTCGAATTTTTGTATAAAACTGAATTAACCCAACTTGCAATGAAAGATTAAAACCTGAAAACCCATTTTATTTATTAACAAGAGGGTAAAACTGTTCACCTCAAACTTGGAAGAAGTTTTGGCTATAGAATAATAATAGTCTCGCTCGCGAATCTTATTACATCTGAACTACTGACCTTAGGTAAATAATACAAGGTAGGTATAATATAAATTCTTATCGTGAAAATGTACAGCAGGGTACACAAGGGACTAAAATAATTCTAAGTAAATAAGAGAAAGTCGCTGTCTTTTCCTGAAACGATAAAGACGAAGATTACAAATACATAATGAATGAGAGAGTGAGACACGGTGTGGTGGAGGTGGAACGGTCTGACTTCTGAGATGCACACTGAATGTGAGTGTGATGGAGAATGAATGTTATGATTTCAAAGTTTTAGCAAGGATTGCATACACATACACAGTGCACCTATATATGAAGAATCTGAACTTGTACAGAGTACGAGAGTGCAGTGTGTAGAATGTAGAATACAGTAGTAGTTTTTGCTTCTGCATCCACAGATCAGAGTTTCATCCTACACTCCAATCTACAGTCCTTCCTCTAAATGTAATAACCTCTACGAGTAGAGTAATAAGAGAAGCCATACCGCATACTATTGCATTCATCGATTCATCTCCAACCTATTGCATTTGCTCTAATATCATTATCTAAAATCTCATATTACCATTAAGTTGAACTTATGTAGCAGTTGTATAATGGACTTTATGTATACTTTTCCGGATAATGAATTCCCTAATTATACATATAAGGAATAAGACATATTAAATTACATAATAATAATACTGCGTATTGTCTTTCTGACAATAAACTATTATCATTATTATTATTTCTTCTTAGTGCAGATTGCAAATATTATGTTTCATACGTATATGCACCCACAAACACTCATTTTAATTTCTATTATGAAAATAATGATTATGGTTTTGCTGAAATTGGAAACAAAATATTTTTCTAGAATTCACAATTCATTATTTTTTCAATTTCTTTGTTCACAACAAAGGAAATAATGAATTCAATCCTAAATGTAAACTATACCCATCTGCTATTTTACGTCTTCTAAATTAGAAAATGAAGTCATGAACTTATTTTTTAGTGCAAAATGCTTGTGTTACTTAAAGCTGAATACACACAGAGCTGAGAACGATGCCTAATAAACTCATATCTTTTACCAAACCTAATCGGCTGTTGTTCACAAGTCCACGTTCATACCCCACAGAATTGTTATGCTAATTGTATCTGTACTACACTATATGTACATGATAATAATTATCAAGGCCTATTGTAGCAGTTTATGAACCAATAAATGCTAAGTCACTGAACATAACATTTTCCTTTGCTGTCAAAGCCAATACATGTCTCAAGCATTTACTGCGATTGCGGAGCATACACATGAATTGCCATGCATCAATTCATTTTGGCACAGGTACATTTTTTGAAAAGTAATAATTGCTAATATTCTTTTACGACTGAATAACTGAATGAGAAGTTACGAAACATAAGTCGACTGATAGGTACTATAACCATTATAAACAGGCTTTTGTTTTGCATAATATTTTTAACTTTCATTAAACCGAGCTCCGTGAAAAGAAGTAATGTCCTATTTTTCATAAGAAAATAAAATTGCAATTATGCATTGTGTGGGAACGTTAGATGAACGGAAAACCCTTTGTTTTTGTTGTGTAGATGTATATCTTGGTTTTATGCGTTAGTTTACACTTCATGATAATAAAATGGTAAAAACAATTTTCCTTCTAGAGACAAGATGATTTAAAACCGTATTCCGTGCCGACATAAACTCAGGCACTTTCGGCTTTTTTCTCTGCTACCTAAATAGGAAATTGCTTTCAAAGCCCTCACACCTAAACTTAGAAGAAGTATTACAGCTTTCTAGCTTAGGGTGGCGATAATTTGTCTCAGATTTCATTGATATTCTGATATTTTGCATAATATTACGAGCATAGTTGTAGAATGATAGCTATACTTGTTATGCCTATGAAGTTAACAATGGACTTAATGTGTGAAGCTATGAATTATTGTGTCTTCTGTTTAAGCCAAACCATGATCATGAGTGTGTCTAATTAAACAGGAGTTGACAGTCTAAAGCTATGCACAGGTTATATAACAATGTAAAGTAGACAAACTGACGTCAATGCAATAAATATTTGACTAAATCGTAGCCAACCAACGCCGACACCCTGCACGAACGAATCCACAAAGTCTCGAAGATTTACAACTTGTCATTGTTAAGCAGAGAACAAAAGAAAGATTTAATGTTCACCAAATGCATTATTGCCAAATCCCGAATCTTGGCTACTTACGAAAGGAACTTCAATGAAAATTCTAAACCCATAAATATCCTGCTAATTTGTCTGAATTCTGAAGTCTGAAGTCTGTTCTAAACTAATGTTGAGACTTGAGTTGAGTTGGAGACCCTTGAATACCATGCCTATAACGATAACTTTTAATTTTAAGTAAGAATCCGACTTCCTTTCATTACATGGAGAATATGGATAGGTTTCTTTACGTATTTAAGGCAAATGTAATTATCATGCAACTGATGCAATCTTATTAGTTTTCCATGGTTTAATAAAAGCTCAATGTCTATATGTAACAAAATCATTATATTATTATTATGCACCCATCAGAATGCTGTAAACTGTAATACATCGTTGCTTTAAGGAAACGGATGTAATTGTAAATTGCATTAGGGCTAATTTTCTCAGATTCTGATACCAGCATAATTGTAAAATGGAGACAGTATGATAGTGATTGGTAATGGACAATAATGATGGTACATGATGAGTATGAAATAATAATATTATTATAAGAATACTGATGAATGTGTATGAATATTATGATGCATTTACTTATTTATCAACACTATTATGACTCACTACAACGTGTTCTCTCTCATTCTCAGCGATGCAATGCTGTCAACATAAATCATTATTTTTATCAGTGCTGTCAATAAAATAGTTGCATAGGTAAACATAATACAGACTGGACACGCTCGAACACATGTGAAATGCTTTATGAAAGAATTAGCTGTATATATAATATGCATAGGTTTTTGAAAATTAAATTGGATTGAATTCGATGCTATAACACTCAAGTACACAAGAGATTATACTTTTAATTACAATTCAATCTTTTGTACATGCATGTATCTGTTTAAAGTGCAATGTCTTTATAACGTTAAATGACCCCTACTTAACTTCTGCGAATTAAAATTTACTGATGCTACAAAATTTTGCAAGTTTGTACAAAAAATCATCGCTTACTATTGGAACACAATTGGATGACAGTTTTAGAGCAAATAATAATATGTCCTATGGATATTTAAGTATAGGCTCATCATGATTTCGTACATAGTGTATTGCGTAGTAGTAGTATAGTAGTTGATAACGACTTGACAGATAAATATTATGTTTGCGTAGACAGATATTAAGCATGTAATAACAGTCTAATTTTGTTTATCACGCATTGTGTGGGAATGTTGTAAATGCACTAAGACATTAGCTCTCTTATCTTAGCAGTAGAATAGTTAAATTTTATCGTTTGTTTGTCCACTACTCCACGACTTCCACGGAATAGTTTTGCTAAAGTGAAGTACATCTACCCTGGTCCATCAACAAAGTTCAAATCATCATCATAGAGTTATTGTAAATTTTATCTAATTTCTGAAGTAATTGACCTGCGTAGAGTACTCAAGTTAATTAAATTTATGAGTATAATCCTGTCAAGTACATTGTACGTGTTATATGTGTGTTTTCAAGTAGGTACTTCATGTAAACAAGGGTTATTTCAATCCTATTACAAATTACATAACTTGTGGATACCACCGTTTGAAATTACTAGTGAGAATTAAAGCACATGATTTTTTTATGTATCCTTCCCAATCTGAGGCTAAACTCGATGAACATTTCGTTAATATGAAATTAATACTTGTAGTTGTAAGTTGCTGACATGACTAGCAACTTGCATGAAATACGTTTATTGGTACGTAGGTAGTTATTTATGTACCAATAGTACCTACGGAGTACTAACTAGTATTCCCAAACGCACAAGAGAAGGAATTCTATCACAAAAATAGTAGCTTCACGTAAAAAAACTTCGAATGTGTATGTTTTCATGTAAAAAAACGTTTTTTTAATTTATATTTTTATCTAAAAAACGTTTGAATGTGTGTTTTCAGGCTAGAAACGTGTTGAATGTTTATATTTTCATGTAAAAGACGTTTTAAGTCACGATCTAGTCACTGAATTTTTTAGATTTCACTAGGGCAAGGCAAATGTAAAGCAAATCTCAAAGATGCATAAAAGTAAACATGACTACTTGACCACTATTATTATAAGACAATACAATTGTTATGGTGCACATCAGCAGCAAAAAGACTATCTACGTCAATGAAAAAGATGAAACGTCAGGATTAGTAAATGGGTGTTGATGAATATTTAGAGATTTTTCGACTAGGTATTATTTCGGTTTCAGAGCTTTTTAATAATCCTTTGTATGCTCATACTCAACTTTTAATAATTTCTGGCAATATTGCAATTTTTTCAATTATTTAACATATGTATATATACATACTTCATGCTCAGATATATCTGATCATGAAGTAGTTTCTAATAAGTAGTATGAAAAATTTTGGCTCTTGAGTGTTTTTACTATTGAAAGTATTTCTGAATCATAAAAACTGCCATACACGTGCATATTTTTAAGACTAGATTGTTCAAAATATCCACAAGCGTAAACTTTTTATTATCCAATAACCAGTAGAGTACATTTTCTATTTCCGTGATAATTAAATAGATGAAGAATAGTGGAAGCTATGTGAGAAAGTATGACCCTGAATAATGCATTGCTAAATGTATTTCGAACGCTAATGCGTACTGAGTACTGCATGTTATCTTTCTGTCTGTAAGTGCTATATCATTTAGCCAACTAAAACTATAGCCAACTTCAAAGAGGCAACATCTTGGTTTCAAACGTCTACTAACAAGAAGATTTCCTCTTGTTACGCCTCTTCTGATCTGAAATCCAAGGAAATAATTAGGTCGCTGCTGCATGTACTTATGGAATAAAAGGTTGCATTCCACATTTGCATTTTTAGTATTAGGAAGACTGACGACAGATATTTATAGGTACCTAGGGCACACAGCTGGGTTTTAGTATCCTGCAACTTCATGGAATGAATTTTAAGTGGACTACAGTGCTACTTACAAGTGTATAGGTACTACTGTAAATTCTATTTCAAAACTCCTGTGCTTTTCAACCTTAGCTTAGAATCTTTACTCAAATGAACTGAATACAACTGAAACTTTCCTTAGCTTCAAATAATATGCAATATAATAGCGTGGAATCTAATAAATTATGTATCAAGCTTCTGCGATTCAGTTTGAGCTCCAGTTGGCTTTCACTATGTACACTTCCATGAAGCTTTACCAATAAGAAAGCTAATACCCTTGTGTGACGCAATGTTTTCGAGAGATGTAAAAGCAGGGATCCTGCGGAACTATGGATTAGCCTACATTTCCCTTCAACTTTTTCTGAATTTTAGATTCTAACGACTACTGCCCTGAAGGTCATAAACTTTGAACATTAGAATGTTTGTATACAAAAGAACCTTTTTATTTGACTTTCACTAACAAGATTTAATGCTAATTGCTACTCCTACGGCTAATTGTGTTTATACAATTTAGTTTATGGCCGCTTTGATGATCACTGCATGCATTCATTGAAATGATAACTATCTCTTGTGCAATTATCAACAACTGTACTCCAATTCCCATCAGCATTGGCTACCATAACTTATATGCGTACTTTTATACCTTTTCAGGGAAGAAGAGGAAAGCATCAATGAAATATGAAGACCAGATACACCTAAATTATGAATTTGTTCATAGCATGTATTTAGATAGATTCATTCACCAAGCATTAGGTCAGAGTGTCAGAGATGTATATCATTGGTTTGCATATTATTATTGACGTCATATTATCATTATTATTTACATAATATCTGAATATGAACATGTATGAAGAGGAGAGATGCTCATACATGAAACAACCACAACTATAATTATTACTATCATATCATATCACATAACACTATCGTTTTATGTGTTGTAACTACCAACTTTACCCATTCAAAGTGATTCGTTACATGTGAATATGCAAATATGTAAAGCATAAGCTTCCTTTGTGACATATTTCCACATGCACATTGTAAGTACCTAAGTAAATGTCACGTTTCCTTCAGCACGAAATCAATCAAAAATGTAATCTTTTAACGGTACTACGGATTAGGGTTCTTTTTCTATTCTGCTGTCGAACTCACGTACTATAATATAATATAGTCAATCGTGATCTTCGTGAGTCATATAACATGTATAAAATCTTGTAATCCAATCGACACACAATTAAACGAATCCTATAATATGTAGTACCACCAATATAAAGACAACATTGTATGCGTTTGGTGGAATAAATTAGTCTGTCTGTTTGGCTACTGCTAAAATCCCTTAATCCCAATTTCGGATCATACGCAAGCACAAAAGTGTAGAAGTTCATTGAGGATAGCACTAGGTACTGCATTATGTACTGAAGCATTTGCATAAATCATATGAGCAATATTATTGTCTTTAGTCTGCGTAAACTTTTTCCTCCTTCTATCACAGGAGTGTTTATTCCCTGTTTCGTTACGTACACATAATATGAGGCCTGATTATCGAATAAAATACGATGGAATAAACGTTTTATATGTAATGAAATATAGAACGTTTGTTACATCGTCGCTTTAGAAGACCTTGTTACAAGCAAATCGTTATTGCGATACAGGATTATTATATTTATAGACGGAAGTTTTGCAATGAGCTCAAATCCATGTTCGCTTGTCACTCCTTAGAACTCACAATATTGCAATCGGTTAAAATTATGCTTGGTATGTGGAATGCTTTTGACAGAATTATTTACAAACAATGAATGTATCGTATTTCCTCATTTGCATCATTTGCTATTTCTTACATTACAAATCGCAAGATTGAAAGATTCTATATAGGTGAAACAATAGGGATTGTGGAACCAAATTAGAAAATCATTTCGAAAGCAGTAAGATTACAGTAGAAAATTAAGAAGAATTTTGAATTTTGAAAGAGCTTTGATCAAAAGTAGAGCTGGGACTACCGACATCACACATTATAGTGTCTTTTTCTTAATACATATGCAATCCAGATTTTTCACACATTAGAATTAGATGCGTTATGATATTAATGGTTCTGTACTTGTCTAAACATTACATTTTCTGTACTTCATTTTAGGTACTTAATGCTAGAAGATATGTGATCTATACTGTAACTGTAAACACTAATTTAGGATAAAATATAATCTTGCAGCCAATCGCACTCAGCAGACCGAAATGAGGATAAGAATAAAGTTGTAATTTTTAGGGCATGCTTTCTTGCATCATTTTAATTTTAAGGCTTAAGGTCATAAATTGTAACCACGCTT
>JAAAYG020004194.1:0-10829 GCA_009936455.2 Tomocerus minor
TATGTGAGCGCTACACTCCGTGTGCCATAAAATGAGATCATAACGGGCGACGCGGAGTGGGCGTGAAACATAATTAATATGGAAAAACACTCGAATTTTGAGGTAGAATTATTTTGTAGATTACTGTAATTGCTTCTTTGGGCAGGATGACTACTATCAAAATCATAGAACTGTTGAATGAACTTTAGAATATAGGCAACAATCATATGAGGTGCGCAACCACATATATATATATATACGTACATAAACACAGAACACGAAATTCCCTGGACATGGACTTTTGTTTACATTTGACAAGGAGAAGCGAAGCAAACATTTCTCGGAAGGAAACTAACAAGGTTGTCATACCCAAAGGCCTAAAACAACCAAAGACTCAAAGACTACTGGGAAATTGACTTGTCACGACAAATTCACTCTCCTTTAATCAATACTCAAAACAATTCAACTTCTCCCTTAATTTCACCATTTAGGACAATTGCAACTTAATTACATTTTCCATTATGACAATTTTCCCGATTTGCTCATCGTCATTACATTATTTCTTAAAAAGGATCCAGAAATTATCTACATTCTTCAATTTAATTTTCTAATAATAATTGTAGTGTAAAGTTTTTACTGGTATCCAATCATTAAAAAAATCCTTGAAATAAAAAGTATTCACTAGAATTTTAAAAATATTCAGGCATGCATACAAGACAGTAATAAATAATGATTAAAGGGAAGGGAGAAAATAAAAGCGTCTGTTTCCCATGTACTTGACTGACTGGTAGGAAGGAGCCTTTGATGAATTTCTCAAGTGGTGGAATATAATAAGACAGATAAGTGTTTCTAACAGTGTACATGATAAGGCTATGAAATGAGTAGGTAGAAGTAGTCGGTCGGTAGGGATATTTAGAGTGATGATGAAATGAAGTGAGTAGTGTGACGGAGGTCTGCTTGATCCCAACATTTCATTCACTTTCCTTTTCTCATTTAGTGAACCGAAGTCATTCCTTCCGCCCATTATTAGTGAAATTCAATACGGTGCCGTCATGAACTAATATAGAGAGTAGTAGACTGATAGTAAAACCCTCATGGAATGACACTGGAAGCAATCTAGTTCAATATAGCCACCAAATAATACCGCACTGTGTAAACGAAAGAGGTAGAGAAACAGGCGAGATGAAATAGAGAGAGAGAGAGAGAGAGAGGGGTGAGAGCTAACTTAACAGAACCTTATTTACTTTCAAGTTCAAGAGAACTGCAATATTACATCACATCGCGCTTCACCTTCCCTAAAGGATACTCTTTAGCAGTTACCACATTGAAACTTAAACTAATTAACTAAATGGGTAGTCACATCACACAGACTCTCTCTCTCTCTCTCTATACCTCAAGCTATGTACATTTTATACTGTAGTTACATTCATATAATTGTCAAGAGGGTGACGTTGGATTTTCTCTGCTTGACATCCCCGAAAAATAGTAGTGTACACAGAAAACACATAGAAACAGCCTGTTGGCTTAACAGTTAGCATTGCTTAGCATTCTATTGGGACAATCGTAGATGTAGTTAGATTCCCTTCCTTTATATATCCACTTTATTTACTGTACGAGGGTTAACGTCTTCCTCCGAGCTATATTCATTACATTATTAGTAAATATAAATAGGCTAAGCCCTAAGCTAAGCTTAAGCCAATATTAAACTTCGACTCAGTTAGCTTTCTATTTTATCCTCATCTCTGTTTTAATATGCTAGAGCTTCTAGCATAGCCTTTAAAGGTCTTAAAACACACTAATAGAAAAAAGGACATTGTAATGTATCTAATATATTTACAGCTAACATAACAAGCTTGTACAGAGATAAGCCTCTTTCTCTCTGTATGCAATGGAAGGAGGAGGAAACCTTTGAGGATTTCCTACTACCGATATTTGGACTAACACCACTCACATCTGTAAATAATGCTCACTAGCCTTCCCTTTAATTCTAACTCGATGGTTAAAATCATTTTCCTTATACACGCAGAGTAATTTCAGCTCTGATTCAATTTCAAAAGTCTTTACAGAAGGAAAATCAATTTACAGCACACTAGATAACAGACTTTGATTTACTGGCTACGGATCACGAGAACACACTTGTAAGAGCTATATCCTTCATTCCTCTCACATTTCATGCGACATAAATTTTAACCAGAAAATATTTTAAACATAATCATCGAGTTGTGAACTATCAATATTTCAAATATCATTTTAAGTGGGATTCACACCAAACGCTTTTATTTGACTCCCAAAAATTATTGACATTGTAATAAATTCTGTAGGTAGTGTTGTCCTTTGAAGTTACACGTAAACAAGCTAAGCGTAATGGTCTTTGAAATAAAGAATAATAATAATTCCTACCACACTTGTACGGTAAATATCAAATCGTTTGGGCAGTACTATTTGCAGTTTTAGCAATTAGTAAGATGGAAATGTTAAAATTGCAAACAATTATAGTTTGAGAATTTAATTGTGCAAAAGAATAATAAATTGGAAGGAAAATTTAGGTTGCAGTATCTTTCTTTTTTAAACGAAGGAAATTGCCATATTTTTATTAGGATACCTTATTTTATGTATGAATATTAGCCAGGATGTTTATAAATAGTGTCTGTGAATGGAGAGGCATATTCCACTTGGGTTTTATTTCCTTCCCAGTTTGTATTAATAATAAAGACCCCTGACAGAGTTCATTGAATGGATTTTATAGAATATATAGGGGGCTCTTTCAGAAAGTGCTGTAGTTCCGAAAGGTCGTTAAAGAGAAATGCATTAGAGTATTGGAGTAGAGTAACACAACGTAACAAAAGGGAATATTATTCACAACAATTTAATTTTCTTGTGCCAACATGAATGTAAGTATGTTTCGTATGTACTTACTTTCGAGATAGAATCAAAACAAGCTATTAGAGTCCGATGTACGAGTTTTTATGTGGTTTTAAAGAAGTATCTGTCTGTATAGTTAATATAGAGATGCTATGTATTTAATGTGTCTAAGTTTAAAAAGGAATTTTGAATAGTTAACCCTCTCGTTTTGCCTTGAACATTGAAATCATGTCCATTGGCTATAATAGGTTAAATCATGATTCATGACACAACATTTACATGACACGAAGTACTTGTTAGTTAAATGCAGATACTTAAGAATTTATCTATATGTAATATGATGGCTAAGTAAGTATTTATTTAGACATCTATAGGAGACTCTAGTCCTCTAGTAGATACATTGTGATTTGGGATTGTAAAAGCGAATACAGAGAGAGAGAGAACCTTATTAGAGGGAACATTGATGCATGCTCTCCTGGTGTGCTGATTGTGATTGTAGTCTGTGTATGGGTGTTGCTCTTCTATCTTTCTTCCTTCAATTCTCTCTACACTCTCGTAGAAAGGAATAAAATATCAATCTAAGTCAAGTGCATTTGCTATTTGTACCTATACACCATGTAGAAATGTATACGCAGACGGAGGTCATGACTTTTATTTGAAATCTTTCATCTGTGTGTGTTTGGGTATGGAGAAGAGGAGGGATGTTGGCTTTAGTGCTCTAGCTCTCCTACTTTTATTGTAATTTATTATCACAGAAGTATAGCTTAACGAGCTATTTAATCACTTCATGTAGATATCCGTGAATGTTTCCTTTCCGAAAATATTTCCGAGCCATTATACCAAATCCGTTTTGAATATCCATGTACTTTTCGCCAATAATTTATAACCATCAACGAACGTTTCAAACTAGAAGCTATAAAAATTAGATTCACTTTACCTTCTCTCTCTCTCTCTCTCCTTTATGTACACACGGGGAACGCAAAAGCGTCTACTAAGCAAAGATGAATTACAATCAGCATATAACAACTCCTTAAATTCTATCCACCAATGTAGCTAAACTACTTATACTAAAGTACCTTCGATGAGTACACATTAAAAAGGTGACTAATTTGCATAACTAATTCTAATGGGGAGAGCTGCGAATTTTAAGTTTCCCTTATTCCTTTCAATAGTCCAACTACAATAGCTCCTTATGAAACCATTCACTACACACAATCTAAACTATTAAGTATAATGCACGTGAAATCATAAATGATAATTTATGACTTTGAGCATCCTAATTATGGATAGCAATCAGAGGGACATAAATTTTACTGTTTTCCGCTCTGCATTTTACGCATAACTCTAGAAAACTTTTTTAATCCAACTTTTTATCCCTTTTACAAACTGCTTTCCTATGAGGAACATATTTATTTTCACGTGGTTCAATCTATAAGACATTACGTATGTAATTATTTCAAGTTTCAAGATATTTAATACCACATTAGTAATGACAATTTGATTTCAGCAAAAATGTTACCAAATTGCGAATCTATTCTATAATTTTTACAGGCATTGTTTAAATACATTAATAAGAAAACAGGTTTTCCGGTCGTGTCGTCGTGAATTAGGGATATAATTTTGGTCCAGCTAATTTATTTTAAAGAATTTTTATACGTATTAGTTTACTAATCTAATTCTGGAAAATGAAATTGCGAAAATAACAAGTAGAAGAAAGTAATTGTGTGCGAGGGATTACTACATGTGTATACATACATCGGTTTCCCCGAAAATAATTATTAGTTTTTCTCTTTAGCCTCTGTCGTTTATTTTGCAATATAGGAAACCTTGGCCCTTTTGTTTGAGGGAAGAAAAAACAAACAAAAATGCAGTATGTTCCATGTAGGAACTAATTATATGTGTGTAAATAAGTTTTAATAGACTGCTATAGGAGCTTTGTCCTAGTGTGTACATATATATACAAGTTGTGCTGTCTGCTGGTTATGTGAGTTTGATACGGTGTGTTTGCCGTTTGTGTGTTTGGTTGAGGACGGAGAAAGGGCTGATGAAATTGTGTTTGACTTGCACTTATTGCGGCATCATTACTTTTGTAGAATTTCCGCCTGCCGCCGCAACACTCGTGTAAGAGTGAATGGGAGAGAGGAGTCGACGGGTCGGTGGTGGTGGCACTAGAGGACTTCATTTCATTTCCTCCGAGCACATGGAGAAAAGGGAATGGAGTCTGAGTGAAGTGAACTAAACTAGGATGAGATACAAGCTACAGATGAATGGACAAGATAGATAATAGATATTCCCTGTGTAGCCTAGCAAAGAGGATGTGGAGAGGAGAACGAGTTAAGTTAAAGCCAACTTAAGCTCACATCACATCAGTTTCGCTACGATCCTCTGGCCTTCGTACACACAGCTTAACTTAGCCCTGCTATCTTTTCACA
This sequence comes from Tomocerus minor, assembly GCA_009936455.2. NCBI lineage: Eukaryota > Metazoa > Arthropoda > Collembola > Entomobryomorpha > Tomoceridae > Tomocerus > Tomocerus minor. The sequence goes on from JAAAYG020004194.1 coordinate 5,274, forward strand.
TTTCTTATTATTACACACTCCTCGCCAACCCAGCCGAATGTGTTGCCCCATATAACCAACTAATAAGTCTCCACACTCCTTCATACAACGTACTATCACTAATAAATACCCGTCTCAAATAAACTCAAGCTCTAAATCCCACACTCTGAAAAATATTTTGCTTAGTGCTAAACTTTGCAGAAAGGATTTTTAACTTATAAACACATAGGATTTTAAACAAACTCCCGAAATTCCTATATTCTTGAAAAGAACTCCAACATTTTCGGAAACGGGTGCGATATTCAAAATATTATGCCAAAATGTTTAGAATTTTGACATATATTCAATAAAACGGACCATAATTTCAAAAACCTTTGCATTCTGGACGGATGTCCAATAAACGCTGTGGATAAATCATAACATAAAATCAAAATTACTTAGTATTAAAAAATAATGCATTTATTTCCGTAAAAACGACATTCACAATGCTCGTGGAAGAGCTCTTGAAATTCCGGCTAAAATATCTTGCATTTTAGTAATAGTGGTTTGTAAGAGGATTACATTTTGGTGACTCTGTTAGTAACTGGTCTCCAATTAATGTAGATAAAAATATTTTTTGTGTCAGAATAGCGCAGGAGCATTTATAAGAGTATTTACGGTGGTAGAATTTCCACATATAGTGAGATTGGCAAAAAGGAAGTGGAGCTAACCCGAACGGATACTCGGCAACACTCATGACATTACATTAGCCAACTAAGAAAGGGAACAGAGAGCAATATCTGTGTGTATTCGGAAGTTGGAATTGTTTACTTTGGTTACGAGACCTTTACGAATGCTTAGTCAGGCCAATAAAGTCAAAGTCAACTCTTTCCTCCTCTACATCCCGAGAATTCTCTTCATTTCTGCTTGAGGGAAATCTAAGAATGAGTACACACACTCAGTGCCGACTAAAATTGAAACCAAACAGAAGGATCGTACTAGTAGTAGTCACAGCACTGGCAGAGGGATTTCTTTGACTTGACTTGACTTTGACTTGCTTGACATTCGAGTGGGAGAGAGAGAGAGAGAGAGGATGACAGAAGGTAAAACTCAAACCAGGGCAGAAATAAAAGAAGTAAAGTAGAACTCTCAAGTAGAATCCAATGATGGGAAAGTGACTCATCTCATCTCTGTCATCACGTTGTATTGTTCAGCAACAAAAGGGGGATTCTCCATTCATTCGATATTCAATAAAATCCTCTCCTGAGGCTACACCAAGGATTATATGACGACTACCGCCAAATGCCTACTTACTAAACTACTCATAATATGACTAAATCCTAATTCCAAAGCATTGCATCCCAGTTCAAACTCAAATCCAAGTCAAAACCAGAGCGTTTTTACATATCACTTCAAACTCTCCATTTCTTTAGAATTGGGAATCGTTATATTTTACGTGACACACTCTGTGGATTTTCTAAAAATAAATTTTCCCTTTTTTACTGGAGAGCTGATAGAGAAACGGATTAGATTACGAAGCATGACAGGCCAACTCATCTTGACAAGGATAACAATCAGTGTCTCCGTATAAACTCCAAAAGTTAACCATGAGCATGCTCTTATCGTTTTTCTTTACAATATACACACAGAATACCTTTTTCATTAGTACACCTTGTTCATCTCTAAGGATTCACTGAAATGGAATCGGCTAACAGTCGACATCCGCTACTTCCCTGCCTGTTTTTATATTTTCTCTAGCATTCCACTTAAAAAGCCACCAAGTGTGTATTTTTATGAGCTACACTGACGTGTAAATTGAAATTAGCAGAAAATAACTTCTCAAGTTTACCTTTTCCATCGTTAAAATTTAGTAGCCCTATAAAAACGACTACTAATTTATATTCCATGCTCGTTTACAAAAATTACATACAATTTAATCATGCTCCCTATAATAACTAGCTATACGCTAAATTACTTAATGTTTTTTATTGTAGTAAGTACTACCTGGTAAAAACTAATAGCTACAAGTATCACATTTCATTTTCGGCCATTTTAATTCAGGAAATAATGAATGGATGAGTATGTATATTGAAATATGCTAATTAACAAAGAGCAAGAGCATATAAACTCATTAGACAGATAATAGTCAACTCCGGCTGGTTTAACATGCACTTTAGTTGTATGTTAAGGAATATTATTCGTTGCTGAGTTTATAATTGGATGATAGACTGTTCCTCTTAGTCCGACTCGCTCAACTGCCTTTTATTCAAAGGAAAACTTCTATCGAGCCAATGCTTTCCTTCACTTTTGTTTAGAGTAGCTTGCTGAGTCGATTAATTAACATGCCATCATGATTTCATGGACTCTCCTTTATTACTTTCACAATGTGCACGAGAGTTATATCCATTTAAAAACTTCTCTGCCACATTCTTTTCTTTGGATGTTCCCTTGTTGTGCATGTAATGTAATGCCTTTATGTCTGTCCCCTCCTTATGTGCTTTAGTTCAGGTAACATTGCTTAATGTGTAAGGAAAAGCACTTGAATTTGTTTCCCTCTGCTGGGTGTGTCATTTATTAGGATTGTGATTTTAGTCCAAGTTTATTGAGCATTCAACTGCGTAAATGTAAATACTAATGCTATGAGCACAGTAGGTACACAAAATAACACACTTCCAACAACCAACACACTCTCGAAACGGAATTATATCATCCGCACACTACACTAACACAAAAGTTATATACCTGTAAATCCTTATATTATTGTTGTTACAACAGTTAAGTCCGCTGTACATGCTCTTAATGTGCGAGAATTGGATTTCTTTCCTTTCCTTCGTGTCTACCTGTTTAAGGTAACCTGTCCTTTACAAACCAGCTAGATATGTGCACTTGTAATTGTAAGCACAAGCTAAACTCACCTGTACATCCTACTCACACTGAGAAAGCAAACTAAGGCAGTGCTAATCAACTACGAGATAGAGTGACTAATCTCAAGACAACAGGGTGCACCTTTATCCATTCTGTCAATTACCACTCTTGTTTCTTCACTGGATACAAATTTATGTCCACCATTAACTCAATTATATCAACCTACATACAAACACTGTTTTCTGCTAACTCGAAATAAATTCCGTTGACAATTGTACACCAGACTATAATATTATCTACTAACTTATCTTAAATGTTTAATTTTATAAGAAATACGTTGGCTATGCTATTTAAAACTCTTAACTATTAAAGTAGCCCGTAGATAAGTAATTCGTTACAATTATGATAGCAAAGTTCATCGATTAACTAACGCTGCCTCGTGAAGAAAATAATTAAATGAATGGGACAAAATTTTTTTCGTCACTTTTTCGAAAAACTAAAAACAGTACGTTGTAGACAATCCATTTATACTAATTTAGCAAAAAGTTCGAACTCTTTTCAACCAGCCATTTTGGTTGGAAACATAAATAAGATTCCACTGACCGACGGATTACCCAATAGATTGTTTTATTCACTTATAACGAAAAGACCAATTTTTTCAGTTTTTGGTTTATTCGGGTGAGAATTTAACGTTTTAGAATCTGCACTGGAATAAATAAATGAAAGCTTCGTTGATTTAAACTTTCCTTTTCAATATTTTTTCTAGAATTTTGAATTTGATTAATTTTTTTCGACCATATTTCACATGGACATGTCGACGTAGAAATTTGTTTCTAAGTTATGAAGATTACACACCCATGTCATTTAGAATAGTACAGTTAATACACTTACAGCTTCTAACATGAAATTCTCTTGGTAGGTATACCCAATTTTGTATTATCTGTATAGCTTTGATAAGCTGTCTGTCTAGTAAGGTATAAATGATTGATTTGATTAGTGCCGAGACGGCTCTTTCCTGCTGTAGCTGGAAGGAAGTTCAATACATTTCCATTTTCCAAGTGGATATACATTTAGAATAAATTGAAGTGCCTTTTAGTGGTAGGTACTGGCTGAAGGAAATGTTAAGGAAAGCTATTGAAGGAGAAGGGCAGACATACATATGTGTGTAGGTAGGTTTACTAACGATAAACTAAGGAAACCAGCATCATAGTAAAAAGTGATGAGGATTTACCGCAGAGAGGTCTTGTGCAGACGAGACAAAAGCCATTCTTCATTTTCGTCCGTAGATAACCATGTCCGTGTATCTGTACGCAGTTTTGAACTAGATAGTTAAGGAGTTGACTTTGACGTTTCGTGGTTTATGTAGCTATAAGCTCTATGTGTATTATGTTTCTGTACCCGAGGCTGAGTGATTTGATTTGACTGACAGTCTGACCCATCATGATTATTATGATCATGCATAACAAAGTGCATAATATATCCTAACGAGTAAAAATAGCTTTCCTCCATATCCTTTCATTTAAAATGTTCAGCTCTGGGCAATTCCGAGCATAATGCCCTCACAGCACAAAAATATTTCGTATAAATAAAAGATGCACTTAAGGGCTCTCTCAAAACTCGAGAGTCTGAGAGAAGAAGGGGAAAAGAAGTGGAGGAAGCACTTGCGCATATAATCTATTGTGTATGCATGATATTCCATTAACAAGTCAGTCACAGAGAGAGAGAGAGAGAGAGGAAACTAAAGGACCCATCCAGACAAGACCACACGACGACTCATGTATCTTGTAATTGAATTGCAGTACCCTCATTGAATATTCACGACGCTATTAGGCAAAGGTGAGATCTCACATCAGGGCAACCATTCATTTCATAACTTTACAATGTGAGAAGATAGAAAATTGAAAATCCGTCCTTCTCAGTCCAGCCAATGTCTTTCACTCACATCTACTAGTATAATATATCAAGAGCAAATCCCTTCTAATAATAATAAGTCTTGGAGATGCATGCACTTCTACTTAGCTCCTCTATTTACTACCTTACAAATCTACTCTGTTAGAATAATTTGCTTGCACAGAGACAAGAAATATAAACGCTCAACATCTATGTATGTACATAATATTGCATCCAAACCCATACGCATAATGTAGAAACGAATTTTTTTCACTCTTCTCTCCTTGAATCATCATTTTCCTCACTTCGAGCTTTAACTCTTCTACTTATTCTATGGTTGACTGATTGCGAGATTCTGCTCACAACTGAACATACCTCTACACTATTAACAATGAGAAGCGTCAAAGAAATTCCCCTCAGGCACCCTTTCTTTATCAAACACAAAACTTGATCATTTCACTAATGTGATTTCCGTTTGTCTCCAGAATAACTTTTAACATTCATATAATCTTGTAATTACTTGAAGACCATAAACCGAATGTGTAAATTCAATAGTTAATTATTTTAATGCAAAGTGATAGTAGATTTGATTGGAGATTCTAAACAATAATACTATTACGTGTAAGCGAAGTTAGAAATGAATTTGATATTGTGGTTTTGAAAGAGAACCAGCTGTTTGGTTTCACTTAAAGCAATAAAATAATTTTCTATATATTTATCAAATCAAAATGGGTTTAGCTGTCTTTTAATCTTTTGACAAGAGAGAGAGAGAGAGAGAGCAAAGTCCCCAGTAGAAATTAAATGCCTTGACATTTAACTGTCTATAGTTACTTGTATTAGACA
>JAAAYG020004194.1:10929-21947 GCA_009936455.2 Tomocerus minor
GAGAGAGAGAGAGCAAAGTCCCCAGTAGAAATTAAATGCCTTGACATTTAACTGTCTATAGTTACTTGTATTAGACATCGTTAAAAGATAAAGCCAGGGATAAATGCAACTTTACATTGTAGATGGACTGTCTCCTACTCAAAGTTGCGGGATTAAATCCAATTTGTCAAAGTATTGCTTAAAGCATCTTAGAATTAGTTTGTGGAAAAGCGAAGGGACTTTTATTCATTTTAAGCTAAGGAGTAGTTGAAAATAAATGAAAATTATACTAAACTGAAGGCAAAGTAAATATAATGTAAAAATATAGGGCGTTCTTCTGTTAGACACTTTGACTATCAAGTTTTCTCAACTATTGTGTAATTTCTGTAGTGTAAATTCGGAGTATAGCATTAGTGTATAGTAAAATAGGTACCTATACAGTATATAATACATGGTAGTAATAAGTGAGTAGGTAGTGGTAGTAGTAGTATTAATGTCGAACTAATTTAGGGAAAAGTTTTTAGGGATGCTTATAAATGATAGGAATATGTCCGTCCGCACACTTTTGCGATAGGACTAAGAAAGAGTAACTTTCTTTAACTTTTGATGGAAATCGTGTCATCAAGAGTAAAAAGTGTGCTGAACAAGAGCATTAAGCTACTAGACACTACACTACATATCAAAACTATATCTCTATACACAGTGCAATATAATAATAATGTAAACGTAAAGTTTCTAGCCATGCATGTCAGTCTGTTCAGTTTGAGTCTTTTGGTTAAGTGAGAAAAGTCTGACTGAATTTGATTTGATGATAAAATATAATTCAGGGACGTGCTCTATGTATAATATCATTTTATATGTAAAGCAGTGTGTTGAGCTAAAGATCTTTCTTTCCGTTAGCAAAGCATTAGTGCAGTTTCTCAAGGAAAGAGATATGGAGACGAGAGTGAGAGAGAGAGAGTTTTGTGAGGAAAGTTCTCTTCTATGAAGAAAGAAGGTGCTATGCTATTCTAAAAAGATATCAAATCTTTCCAAGAAAAGTCTTTTCAAGTAAAACTATGGAAAAGAAAATTAGAGAGGTTGATATGCTGTATAGAAAACTCGCCTTTGGTTTCCTTTTCCAAAATGAAAGGAATAAAAATAGAAGAGAGTGGATATTTATACGGACTATATGGTTAGCAGTGATAAGATTATACGAGAATTTAGTTGCACAGAGTCTGACTGGGTGGTTGGTGGTGGCGAGGAGACGGAGAAGAGTTCAGAGTCAAGTAATATAGATGAGGATTTTAGGAGAGGAAGACGTTGTTAAATATTGTTTAGTATGCTGAGCACACGTCTTACATCCATTATCTCAAACGACTAATAAGCCATCGGGATTCATGAGATGGTCCGAACATCATTAGAACATTTATGAGCCAAGAAGAGATCTTCTTAACCTGAACTGACTTCAATCAATACTTTCTCAATTTACATTTTAACTTCACAAGAAGCAATCCTCCTCCATCCTGTGCGTCCTCGCCAATCTTATTCCTTCTCTCAAGAAAACACCACGCACATTTCACTAAGCACATCCTTTTGCCAACATTAGAATATTTCATCTGAAAATTAGTTCATCTTTCTAACTCAAATTATTTACAAGGCTTCCATCGCTCAATCCTACTTTCAAATTGTTGTCAAATATATCGTACCTACTCTTATTAGGCACGAAGGTACGATTGAATTCTTTTTAGTTCATCTTTCTAGTCCATAGACTTCACTATTACATTATTTAACATATTTATTTCTTAATAATATATCTACGGAAATGGTAAACTACTATTAATAATTATGTATGTTTTTTAAATGTATGTGAATAAAATGAAGCGTAATGATTTATTTCAATTTGATTCAGAAGAATACAATGAGAAAATTTTTGTGCGTAATGATTATATTAATGGGAAACTAAAATGTTGAAAACTAGCCAGAGAAAATATACAGAGTGACTTGAGAACATCAGAATGCAGCAATCATAAAGTTTAAAACTCAAAATATCATCTTTAAATGCCATGATGTTTAGAATAAAACATTTTTATTGATGCTGATATAGGAGATAAGGGTAACACAATTTAACTTTTGGTATTTGAATGTGAATTTCTATGATAATTTCTTATCAATTTCAGGAATGAAACTCAAATCGAAATTACTTTTGGTAACTACAAACAAATCCGAGGTGAATTTATAGAAATGGGAATGCCAAAGGCAATTCAATAAAAAAATGGATAGCAAACCGCAATGTTTGCTTAAAAATTGGGAAAAAAATATAAATAGTATTTTCAATATCTTGATCGTCTGGAGATGTTGGTAACTTTTGAGTTTTAACTTTCAATTTCCTATTTGCATCGCATTGGCACAAAGTTATCAAGATGTTAGAGATGGGAAGTTTGTGAGAATAGTTGTAGTTCTAAAAAAAATACATTTCTAGATAGAACGGAAATGTAAAAGCACTGCAGTGGCTGTTTGAAAATAGGAAATGTGGAAAAGGGGAAGATGTATTTTATTTGTATGAATAAATATATTAGTATTTGTATAATAAAGGAGCAAGTTTCATGGGCGATTGGTACTGTCCCTCTCAGAAGAGAGGCTTTGCCAATCAAATGCAGAAAGTTAGGGTCTTGCTAAAACTCATCTGTGGGAAAGAGTTGTTTTGTGCTGGAGTTGTAAGGTAGGACGTGGCGGGTGGTACCTGCACTTAAGTAATAAAATATAGAACAACATCCACTGTTCTGTTTATATAGATAAATATTGGCGTAAGCAGAGAGAGAGCGGGACTAATATAGAAAGTTAGATATTGTGCTAGATGTGATGTGATGTGATGTGATACGATGGGATCTGAAGTGAACTAACTGTGCCTTGGGCAGCGTCTGCGAAAGACTCAAAAGCAAACTATCACGAAAATTCGATTTTGTACATCAAAGACTCCCCCAGTTCTTCTCGCAACGCCAAAGGCCTCTATTTTTCTAGCGTGTTGTGTTGTGCGGTAGTTTTATTCGGAGCCAGCACTCACTCGACCCATACACACATCGAATATCATATTGAAATACCCACACCCGATACCCGGCACCCACCCGCATACATCTACTTGTTAGCAGAGAAGTGGAGAATGGAGCAAGGACGCACTGCGAGAACAGCAACTCAAGTGCCTCATTGCATTTCTCCGTCCCTCGTCTTCCCATCATTCTGAGCCTCATCCAAAGAGATGCTCATCCTTTCACTACTACTGATCTTCACAGCAGATACAAAGGGAAACTTCCTCTTCCGATGCGCTGCATTACATTATTTTAGAACATTACACAACCTAAAATCCTCAACCTTTATCTCACTCTTTCTTATATCACTCTTCACTCAATATTCCTATATCCCTATAGCCTTTAGCTCAAGAAAGAACATTCTATAAATAAATATATAACTAATATATATCTATATATACATATATTATAGATCCTTATAATATCCGTGCATTTTATCTTGTAGAGAAAGTCTTCCTAAAGCACCAACCCTAACGAACGTTTTTCTTTTCCCTCAACAATCTTTACTTCAATATACATATTCTAACAAATCCACTTGCCATCAATTGATCTCTCTCTCTACTCAAATATTATACCATGAAACTATTGAAAATCTTATTTCTGCAAGAGTAACGGAATAAATGGAACAGTTCAAATATTTAACTTTAGTTTTAGACAATATTTGAGTCTAGAATTAAAAGATGCAATTGTATCACCTTCAGTATATTCTCTGTGGCATACTATTATTTGAATTATCAGGGAAATTACAGGTACCATCAGAAATTGCATGCTCTGAAACTCACCGAAAATTTCAATTATGCGTAACAAAGTAGAAATACACATAAAATGTAAAACTATACATAAATATAAATAGTAATGACAGATAATGCTGGAAAATAATTGAAATACAACTGGAAGGATACACAAATAGCATGATATTTGTAGAATGACCAGACAGCTCTTAATTATCTACTGTATCTAAAATATATTTGTGTAAATTCAGCATGACTGGACTGTACTGTAATAAATAGTTGAGAAAATGGGGGAATTTTGTTGGGAATTGTCACTGGTAGTATCTTAGTTAGCATTTTGAGTAAGTAAAGTGCAACTATGCGTTTTTGCCTCCCTTTCTGCCTTTTACTTAAGTTAAGTGTACGTAACTAAGCCGCTTTCTTCGCAGGTATTAAGAGAGGAAATTTCTCTGGCTTAGTTGAACGCAATATTTTAAAATTAGGCTTGAAATATATGCAAGCAGCCTATGCATACGGAATGAGATTTTGGAGTATGAGGGCAACTTTTCAAGTCAGGCATACACAGACGAGAACATGACTAAAAGAAGATGAGGGAGCCTAGGATAGGTGTACATCACATCACAACCAAAGAAAAACTAGTCACAATCTCATAGTTGATAGCACAGCACTTGTCTAATGCCAGTATCTGTAATAGAGCGAGTATTAGAACCTATTCACTATCTCTCTCTCTCGCGCTCGACGAAAATATCGCAAAAAGCCAACTCGACTGAACTCTTCATTCTGTTAGAAGCAAGCTGTTTGTAAATGTAACTCACTTCTCTTGCTTGCCCAACAGTTCTTTTTCCTTTTTGCTAGACGACTATATGAATACGACTACTGCTTACTATTAGACACAAGTATTTTATAGAACATAGCTACTAGTAGTGCACTCTCAATCTCTATGTCCTTATGTTCATTACAACAAACGGAGTGAAGTGGAGACTCTAGACAGATAAAACCCCTTGGCTTGAAATGGAGAATAAGTGGAGCATCGGATAAAATGCAAAAACGTGAACAGAATTCAATTGGCAGGCAGAGCAGAGGCAAACCAAACGAAACAAGAGAATTTTCTTTTCTCCTATTATACATACACAAATTGATAGTTCAGATATTCCTTCAAATAATACAATGTACAAATATCAACGAACCACCCCCGCCTCACTGTACACACTAAAATGCACTTTTCTTTTACTTCCTTACATTTTATTTGTATATAAAACCACTCAAAAATTACAGGCTCTTTTCCTAACTCTTCCCAACAATATCCCTTTCCTTTTAGTATTTTTACCGCACATTTTTGAATTTAACCTTCATCATATCACGCAATGTCATTATTTGTTGTCTATTGTTTATGTTTCAAAATTTTAATGCATGTTGTGCCAATTTCTAAGAAATTGCGTGTTTCTGAGCCTGAATTTCTGTTAATATAAGTCCGTGGCCTGAACCAAAGAAATTTTACGAGGATGAATCTTCTACCTGCTTCTAAACTTTTAATTACAAAAATTGGCGATCTATCGAAATTATTATTCGGAATTAGCATGCAAAGAAAATGACCTTGGAGAAGTAGCAAAATTTAAGAAACGGTTTTCTTAAATCGTGGGACACAAAAACATTTGTAAAAATTTACTAACGGCACAATAAATAAATTTACTGCCTTCTTTCCTGCAAAATAAGACAGATGAATGTAGGAATTTAAAGCTATCACCAACGCGCTCTATGCATATAAAGTAGATTCGGAGTTTGAAGAGAAAGTAGAGAAAATGTAGGCAGTGAGCTCTGAAGTTTACAGTAAGTAGCTTCAGAAAAGAGGAGAGAAAAGTACAGCGTTTTAGAGAGAGTGAGAGATGAGAGAAAGAAAAGGGGAGATTCAAATTTCGTCCTTTCAACTATGCCACTCTTGTATATAGTGAACTAAGAGCTCAAGTCTGAAGTAAAACTCCCGCAAATGTCTGATCAGACATTTCTAACTGTAAATTGATCCGGTTTCGTCCGTCGGCACTTGTTCTTCCCTGCTGATACCACACAGTACCTTTTTGTGTATAACGATAGAAAGAATATCTCATTTTCTATACAGGATAAGTATATATTAGAGTTGTATAGTGGTGATATTGTCGATGTATATCTCTAGATTCTTTTTTCCAATGAAAAATAGTTCCAACACTCAACCCTGTAAGTAATACTGTCATCTCTTGAAAATATCTACTCGAAAAAGTTCTAAGCTCATTTTTGTAATACTATCTAGATGTTCCTTCTCTCGTATCAAACTATCTCATCCAGATCACAAAGAAAATAAAAAAATACTTGTTTCTCTAATACCGAGAATTCTGTAACATAATTCAAGTCCGGAAACGGAAACCAAGGTCCTCTCAACAGACTACTCATACAATATACAAGATATAAACCTACTTTTCCCAGTAATTTTATTGTTAACAATAATACTCTATGATTTTCCAGGGCAAAACTGCCTCTGTATAGAATTTATTTTATCGTAATTCTAATCTCTACTTCAAATACTCACAGACAGACAGTGAGAAGGACATCTAATATTATTTTCAACGAATTTTTCCTTGTACCATGTAACTGTAGCCTCATTATGGGCTATTCGTTGAAATATTCTTTCACAACTTAACTGATACTTATGTTTAATCTCCAAATTCAAAGAGCACTCTGTTATACAGCGATGTGTTCATTGATATGTAGGATGAAGGGGTTATTTTCCCAAATTATAAGAGATTTTCCTGTATCATCATTGTACAGGATATAGATCTCATCACATTTAATTAATACTCACGTTGGAATTGAAAGGAAGAGTTGAGAAACAATTTAATGAGAGCTGAGTTGGGAATTATAATGAAATTGCTGTCGGTGCTGTATAAATATATCTTTAGCAGTTGTCACATAGTGAAACACTAATGTACTAAGCTAGAGACAGTCAGAGAGAGAGAGAGAGAGAGAGAAGTGTCTTAAACCATTAAATAAGGAGTAAGTAGGTAATAAAAGTAGAAAATGACAGGGATTCTATGTGAGAGAAAGTAGGAGTTCTCAAAGTGTGACTGTAGATAAATTCCAACTAAACTTTCTTTATATTATCAGAGAAGGAGTAATAAAAGTGAAGTAAAAGATCATCATATCCTCCTCGTCATCTTCACTTGAAAGCAAGTTATTTGTCATTAAAAACTCTTTGTGACAATGATAACAATATTCAGCCCGGAACGAGAATTGCAAAGTCGTAAAGCATTTACTAAGAGAACAGAGGATCTGTGACTTATTATTCAGCTCTGTTGAAAACTTGGAGATATAATAGGCAATCAAATGCTAAGACACACTACTTGAGTAATAATGACTCAAACTCTCTTCTAATATTATTTCTCTATTAGAGAAAAACATTAATGCACTATGATCCTGCTATATTATTAAGAGGTTTAAATAGCTTCCTACAATTTAAACCATTAAAATAACATAAGCTCTACTTGCATAGATGTAGATCTTATTTTCTCTGAAAAGAAGATTGAAGATAGTAGTGGCTAAAATAATAATTTGAACTTAAATATACTACTCAGTACAGTTTCACAAGTAGGAAGATGGACAATGGAATAAAAAGCTTTCGTTGAACTGCAACTGAAAGTGGAAATGACAAGTACCTGGGAGAATTGTATTATGTACGAGAGTGCGTGGGTAGAGGTAGGTCGATGATAATCTTGACTCTCAGAGGAGAGACGAGTAGAAGAGGGATGTACATTTCTCCTAGTTACAGTTAAAGCTCTTCTAACTAATAAGGAGAATGTACAGAATGGAAATATTTGTGAAAAGGAAAAAAGAAGAATTGGTAGTTTGTAGAATGTGCACATCCTTTTCGTTTGTAGTGGCAAGAGATTGATAGTCAGCTACTTATGTCTGCTCCTTCCTAAACACTATAACTCTGTATTTCCCTACTTTGCAAAGTAACTAATGAAAAAGAGGGGGCTGGCAAATAATATGCTATAATAACACTCTGTCGCATAGAAATCCCAGATTTTCCACATTAATAATGCATAAAATTCCTGGTACCGGGGCCGTGTACACCGAATTCGTCTCTGCGCCGTTTTCCTCCACGGAGTTGAATTTACAGAGAGAGAGAGAGAGAAAGAGAGGCAAAGAAAAAGAAGGCCCTGAACTGAGCTGACTCTCAGCTTCAGAGTCACATTTCAATTATTTGTCATCTCATCGTAAAGTAGAGAAGGAAAGACGTAAAGTACCGCATCACATCATTTCACTCCATCCATACTCACTCCACTCTTTAGTCAGACAGAGATGCAAGTCGACGCAGCGAGTATAAACACCTTCTATATAAAATAGCATGTCAAAAGTATCGTTATTCATAGCCATTTCCTACTTTACATTGCTACACACACCTAGCCGACTTATATGAATGACTACTATTACAGGGAGACTGGAAAAGTTGCATCTAAACGCTAAAAAACAACTTTATACCCAGAAAATATTCTAAGTAGTCACCCTAAATCAAGAAATCTTGAAAAATATGTAAAAAACAATGTTGAATTTTGTTACAAAAATTGAATTCTTGCTTGAATTTTCATCATTTTTGGAAAAACATTAAACTTCAGCTCGTAAATTCAAAATAATTCCAAAAAGATCAATTTTGAAATCCTGTCATTTTCAAAAAATAATCTAATATTTTAAATTATAATATTTCATTCTAGACAAAAACTATGTTACCGAGCTGTAAACATTGACAATCAAAATAAAAGTTAGCCTACCTTTCCGGTCTCTGATTACTAGAATTTCTTGTTATAGTGCTCTATATGATCCTATTTACAGCATTATAGTATCTAGTTAGATTTGACTATGGAAAGCACTTATCCTATTTATAGTGAGGAAAAGCTCCATATAATTATAAGTTAGTAACTAACCTTCTCGTTGAATTGAATATATCACATATCACATCAGTGCTGCTATTGTGATAGTCTCTAACTCTACAACCCACTCTCAATGTCTACACAATCAAGTGCAGAGAGATATATTAGAAGTATCTATATATATAGAGAGAGAGAGGAAGGAGAAGTCTAAATATTGCAGTCACACACAGGGAGCAGCTAGCTGAAGTTTGAAAGCGCCATGGTTGACGACACAAGAGACAGGGAGACAAGCAAGCATAAAGTTTTAATCCTCCTTTCACATCCTCTCTCGACTTTCACCTCTTTTCTATTAGGACATAGACAGAGAGTGACGGAGAAATGTAAGGCAACGGGCGAAAAGGAGTGTAAAGCTCCCAATTCCTCTGAACTTGCGTTACGGAAAAGTAACAACCAACACAACTTAAGCTAATGCATCTATATCCCACTCTAATACTTTATCCTTGCTCTCACAACTTAGTATCTGACGTTCTTCCACCTCCTCCACCATCTTCGTGTATCCTGTCATAATATTTTACTCGCCCATTGAATTTTAGCAAATAATTTCACTGCTTAAGGAAACCATTTATTTTTTCACTTACACAGTTAAATATTTAGAATTGTAATAACAAAATGTCATTACATACTAGAACAGACACCATGATCACTGATAGACAGAGAACAGAGAGCGTTTTTCATTTTAGTTTTAAAGAGTTGAAAATAGAAATTAGAGGATGTGAGTTAGAAGAAAATGGCCGGAACGAATGTCTAAGACAGAATCTCTACAGTTTTCTGAACTTTTTCTTTTGGGCTAAGGCTTAGATTAGCTTCCTTCGACTTGACTTGAGTTTCTGTTGAAAACATGAGGCACTTCACATCTCGACACCACACGACGTGCCCGTCATCACGATATGGATTCCATTGCATCTATCATAATAGTGTTCTTAGCCGAAGGATGTTATGGTAGTTTAGGGGATTTTAGAATATATCTAACCGGAATTTTCGCAACAAATCTATTGTGAAATGTTTGAAAATGCCAAGGTGCATTGTAATTAGAAAGTGAAATTAGAGCCGAGGTTATACAGAGAGAAGCTATGTAAATAGTCAAGTGATGTAGTGTCGGTGACCTTTTATGTAAGCATTGAAATTTGAAGAGAAAGAGATCAGAGTTTCCACTATATAACTTTCTCCGTTTCTCCTATATTCAGATTTAAATAGTGCGTATATAGAGACATACGTCGATTGGGTAAATAATGGAGAGTCGTCTTGTATGGAGCATTTCTATGTGTGCAGACGAGAATAGGAAGGTTCTGTGAATCTTGTGTGATGTTGATGTGCAGTGAAGTGATGCTATATAGTCTCTCACCTCAAATACTTGTACATTACACACACCTCGCTTACTTCTTACACTCTACAGCTCACTACCCCATAGATATACCTATATATGCCCTTTCTATATTCCAAGAGAGAGTCAGTGAGAAGTTGCTAATTTCCTGATCGTTTCTTTCCAGCTAACACTAAACTAACTCCCGACACTCCCTTTCACCAGCAACACTAACACCGAGTAGAAATACTTGTACCCACGCCGCCCATACCCACAGATATACTCTATTTTCATACAGACTCAATTTATGTACACTGCTAGACTATTAGCACTCCCTATATTATAGTCACTGGTGTAATGTATAGGAGCTATAGGTTCTTTATTTATACGGAATAACATAGTAGGCTTAGGAAAGTGGCTACTAGCCGAGTACTACTAGAAGATGTAGAAGAAGAAGAAGAAGAAGGCGCTTCAAATATCGCATTGATCAAGCCGAAGCAATCGAAAGCTAGAAGAAGGAAGCCAAGCAAGAGGAACTTCATGAAAGTTGCATGATCAGTTCTGCTCGGGGGATCATTAGAGGCTTTAGACGCCCACTCACTCAGGATCAATCAAACCAAACCCAGGAAAAAGCAGGGAAGACAAGGCAATTGGAGTGGAGACCAACGTTTTCTTTTCCTCTTTCCCTTCCCCAACAAAATGAAAGCAAAGTGAAGGCTACGAAAAGCAAACCACAGCACTAGACACAACTCCTGTACTTGAATTAACAACGAAATGTAGCAAAAACCCTGGCTCAATAAACTATTTAGTGAAAATACTTTGTTTCCCTACCATTCTCAAGCATTAACTACGAAATCCTCGAAGAAAGAAACTCTAGCCATAGTTCCATTCCTTCAAACTACCAGCAAAAAGAAATAATCAACAAATACTTAGAGGATTCCTTTAATCCTGCAACAAAACCCAGAAATTCGCAACCAAATAAGACAAT
>JAAAYG020004216.1:1599-17582 GCA_009936455.2 Tomocerus minor
CACATAGTTAGCATTTATTAACGAGTATTTGAGTATACAATTTAAGTCTTGACAATTTCCTTCTGGTAAGGGTTATTATACTGTCAAGGGATAAGAATAATACTTATTGTGTAATAATATTTCTGATAGTGATTTGTTTTATTAGTTATTTATATTTATGTATTAAAAAATCAATTAAATATGTCATGATAAGTGCTATATGAAGAGAATTGGAATCTAAGAAGCAGATTTATCCTGTTGCTGGTTTATTAGTAGTTCTGATAAGAGTTTTTTTAAACATGATACGAGTCGCATTCTTTGATGTTTTTAGAAAAAGAATTCCAAAGCTGAATTGCGCTGACTGCAATATATTTAGATAGACTGTATTTTTTCATATCATTGACAATTTAAAATTATTTAGAAATTAAAAATATATGCTGTAATTAGCTACCTAATACAAACATTATTAGTTTAGACGTTCGGAATTCAAAATTGTAGTGTATGGGTGCTACATATTTAGTGAGCGAATTTGGAAGGGAAACTTCTTTAATTATCAGATAGATTCTTTATCGATATATATATATATATATATATTACTATTAGCATAATTACTTAATGATAGGAATTATTACTATGGACACAAATAAATTATACAATACAAAGTGGCCCAGAGCGGCTTGAGGTACTCTCTCATTGTCCATATCATATTACTTATTGGCAAGTAGAAAGTAAACTATTAATACCCATACGCACAACGGGATACTAATTGAAGGTATATTTTACATTGATAAAATTAATTAATGTACTAGCAGCGTTTTGGACCGGATGAAGTATGGATCGCAGAATCGTTGAGAATATCAAACGAGATATTATGCAAAGAGGATAATTGAGATTGAATGAATACATATGCAATGTGGTATATGTAACCGTATTGCCTTGTAATTGACTCTGCATTGTGCTTCCAAACTATCTACGTAATCAAATGGTCCATGCACGACTGATTTAGCATTAAAGCCAAATGCCCTATGAGTCCTCTATGACTTTTTGCACCACACCATACACAGTTAGTTTTATTAATACTAGAGATGATGTGCATCAGTAATAAAATGTATTATGTGTTCTGTAAAACATCAAACGTAAGCGTAAAACTCCGTAGTAGTTGATTTATTACTTGGGTATTTAGTCGCTGGACCACCTTCTCTTTCCCCACCAAACTGCACTGCACTGTGGTTAAATAAAAAATGTAAAGGGAATACTACTGCATTATTAGTCAGTGTAATTTTTACCAGAATATTACCATCTGATAAATTTCCATGCACAAGACACTTTCTTCATTGTTTTGCTTGGGTAGTTTTGATTTACAATATACACGGAGCAATTTAATTTGGTTTATTGTTTCCTGGTAATTAACCAACGAAGAATGCGTATCATCAGTCTTGATTACATATAACGGCAAATGTTTATTATCTAGTATTTATGGAGGCTAATTCATCCATATTATGGTCGTAGATTTCAGGACTAATTTTCGGATCCCTTTGTATTTGAAAATTGGCCGTTCACATTGCAGCATAATGATATAAATGATTATAATGGAGACATATTGATATAAAACGAAAGGGGGCCATGAGGTATAATACTTTTATTCGGTCTTAATTGTTATAGTAATTATTACAACGAGATAATTTATATTAAATTATGTAAGCTAACAGTATTTTTAAATTTAGAAACTTTTTGAAAATGAATCATGTTAAATATTTCGTTTTTAGAGCCTTAGAAGCAATTTATATTTTTATTTCTGAAATTATAAATGACAACACGGCAACTATATACGAATTAAATTAATGATATCTCATCCATTCAATCCAGTCGTATTTCTGCTCTGTCCTGCAGAATTACACATGTGAAATGGGTTTATGGTTGCAGCACTTCACACCCTGCTCAATCTATTTTCTAAAAATAAATAATGGAAGGAAGTTGCTATGCTTAACCTTTTAACTGGGATTTCCCTGACACCTTCATTTAGTTACAAATGAAGCTATTTAAAACCCATAAAACTCATGTCCTTATTTAGGACATGTAAAATATTATTACTGTGTGGTAGCGCCACTGAAATTATCAGTTTTGTATAAACTGTGGTTTACAGCGAAAATTTTCTTCGTTTCTTTTCTCTGGCTCATTCCCAATTGTGGATTTTGGAAAGGAGCAAGGAGTTTATTTAGGACATTTGCAAAAAAGTTTAAAAACTGGTATAATAGGGACATTATATATTTTAGTATCATCAAACTGTTGAAACCTAAATCTCTTTGTGCGGCCTACCACTACCACAATTCAAATTCAAACCCATTATTCGCTCCGATGGCAGTTTCCTTAATAGCTACTAAAATTCAGTATGTTACTTTTTATTCCAGTTTGTATTTTGTTTGGATTTATAAGCTAGGATTTACAGTGCATATAATTTGTTCAGTTTGGTTTTGTAGAGAAGATCCTTTGAGAGCTTTGACTGGTAAAAATACTTGCATTAGGTGTGGTGACCCTTCGGCTTAGAGTGAGAATTGATCGGTCACAATTGTACTATTTGTATTGCTGGCACGGGCAAAAGCTGAAGTTGGTACCAGCAAGACATTTAACTCTCTACTACAATAGATGTTCAGTTGATTAGATTGTTGTGTTACTGGGTTAGTGAGTACTCTAGGCATGTCTTGAAGCGTCAGGGCTATGTATACCCAACAGAGACGACGTAGAGTCATGTGGACAAAAGAATACGTAATACCAACACGAACTGTACACTGCACTTGAGTAATGTAAATAAATAAACCGGCGAACTGGTTTCTCATTCTAGGACTCTTGCCTTGTCTATCTGCCAGCGTCCCAAAGAATGCAATTTTTATCTAAATGAACTTGCCATGAAAGAAATTCAATCTTGTAAACATCTTCGAACACATTGCCTGGCATTGGCATTGATACTTGTTTTATTACGCAACTACCTCAACAAGATTCAGTTTTCAAAAACCATTTCTTAACTTTGTTTCACTGATTTATTCCAAAAAGCATAGTAAAGGATTATCTGTTAAATAAACAAGAAAAAATTATTTCTATGCAGATACAAATGTACATACATAGATTCTAGTTTAAATTAATCTGTATGAAATTGACCCTAGCAATTGATTTCATGGAACATTCAACTGTGACAGTATTTTTAAATAAATTAGACTATTAAATGGACATATTAAAATAATGCCAGGTTTATTTTTAATGGTGGAGTAACGCTAGGGCAGCTTTGTATTACAAGTGTATCCAAAGTGGGAAACTATAATTGTGCATGTAGTTCACCTGCAGATTACAGTTTAATAGCGCAGAGTTAAATTTGAGTACATTTGGGAACAATAGTTAATTCACAAAGCGATACAGATATTTAGACGATATAGACATACAGTTATTATTATTGTATGTGTTGTTGTCGAAGCAGAAGGTGAGGCAAAATCTATATGTTGTAGTAGTGGGAAGGATAATGATGTAGGCTGCTGCAGGGTAGCGGCGATATGCATCCAAAATTCAGAGTGTAAGTAATCAAAACGAAGAAGTGATACAGTCAATAGAAGGTGGTCATGCCCTGAGGCAAGCAGTTTGCATACTTATATCCAAAAAACCGCAATTGTTATCTCAGTGCTTTGTGAATCCATCAATGAAACTTACTGACGATACCATGGGTGCTAATTGGATTTGTGTTTCTGTGTTGATTTTTCTCGTCTCACCTTTTCTGTCCGGTAAGAATTGACCATTTCATTTATTATCAACGACCAAAAAATAGCCCGTATTTTTCCGTACAAAAACAAATAATATATCATTCTTGGATTGTAAATCAAAAGCATTTTGTTAATTTATTTTTGCAAACTGAAATTTTTCAAATTATTAATGCTTAATGCATTGCAGCCAGGAATTAGTGTAAGCTGTTTGTCTATATAACTGCAATTTTGACTGATTGTTTTATATACAAAGTTTTGCATTAATTATTAAATGCATTTATTTATTACAAAAATTGAGAAGTGTAACCAAATCAAAAGTCAGCTACATAATATTCTACTTACCTTTGATTATTATTAGGTAGTTAATAGTATTTGCATTTTACATAAATCACCTTTGCATGAAATTCCTCTAATGCATTATACACAGGTTCATTCATAAAGATGCCTACGCTCTGTAGACGAAACCGGTAAATAAATACGTAACGGATGTATCGTTAGATAGCTTTATCTGTATTTAACGAGTTTGTTAGTGAAGGCAAAGAAAAAGGAATGGAGCATGAGGGCAAATGAATGATTGATATTATTATTATGATGCGAGTCATGATGCCATATAAAGACAACCGTTCTGCGATTGTCTCTCCTGCACGACTCAAACTCAATTCACATTTTGCGGAAAAGAATTGCCGAATAATTGTGCGTATATAGAAAGACTTCTCTAAGAAATGGAACAGTTCCTTTATAATTTTTTTCCTGCCAAATGAAATAAATATGAAGGAATATACGCATTAATATTTAGTAGATATGAGACAGATTGCATTTTATTAAGGTGATTCTACATATGTACATATTTAGAAAGAAAAAGGAATAGATTGTGAATACATGGCAATTATTTATAACGAGATTGATATGTAGAGTGGGTATGTGTACAGCATTGTGTTTTCTTAGCATAAACAAAGTAGTGAAGTGTGGTGAGTGTGTAATTCATTGCAAAGAATCAAAGTCTCAACTTGTACAGACAGAGAGATTGGATGTAGATGCCAGAATTGGTTCGTATGGAAATACGCACCCAGATTGCTTATATTTATTTGCCTGCACTATATAAATGGGCATTTAAATGATGTGATTTGAATTTGGTGAAAGTCTACAGCTCTCTTTCTGATTACGAGAGCACATATTATTGAAATGTTGATGGGGAGTCAAAAGAAAAATGTAAGTACAGATATTTTTCATCTGTCTAAATAGCTGAGCGTTGTTCATATGAGAAAAGTGTGAGATGCTCGGATTTTTCGACAACTCTTTTCTTGCTGAACATCAGAGAATGTTTAGCTACATGATAAATGTGTAGGGAATGTTAAATGATTTGATTTGCCCAGCGAAATAGGAATATATAAAGATGCCTGAGCAGGTAGTGGTTGTTGGTTTGTTCTACGAAGAGATTTGATCAAATTGGTAGGTACGTAGTTAGTAGTAGTAGTAACAACTAACGGTACATCAACCCTTATGGAGTCTAGCTAGTTAGTCAGTCAGTCAGTTACTTAGTTAGTCTTCTCATCTTGACTTGACTTCTCTTATTTAAATATTCGTCTACTTCTGCTGCAGATAAATATCTCCTGTAGCTATTCAATCGCAGTCGGTTGAGTTGAGTCGAGCCACTTTGCCTTGTCTCGGATACAAAATACACAAGAGTTCATTTTTGTCCATCTTGAGTGTTGTAAACCTGTGTAACTCCCTTCTGTTGCAGTGATATCCCTCCTGCTCCACAACAACCTCAGCTCAAACGTATTTAATGTCTATGTAATCTCCGTGATGTGGTCTGAAGCTCCCTCCTCTATCTATGCACTGCATGGTAGAAGAGTTAACCGAGCGAGCCAAAGGATGTAATAATATATCTTCGTCCATTTCTTATAGCTACATTGCAATTTGCATTACTCAACGGCACCATCTTATAAGACAATATGTTTTCTAACATCTCTTCCTGCGAACAAGAGACAGAGGCAAAGAGATAGAGAGAGAGAGAGAGAGAGAGATGTATCGTCTGAAGTGCAAAATGCAAAGCACAGACGAAACGACTTGCATTCCATTCCGGCCCCGATAGTTTTTGTGACGACCATGAAATATTGTATGTGTAAGAGATGTTAGAAGTGAGGCAAAGGATGTTATGTGAGGATCTGATGAAGATGAACTCAAGTTGAAGTCAAGAGTTAAACTGCAGAAACATAACACTTGACATAATAACATAGCCCAAGAGAGTTTCCCTTAATTTTTTGATCGTCTTAGTTTGGTGCACACAATGAGCGTAACATTATTACAATATGTACATACATAATAAGTAAGTAGACTAATCTGCATTATTAGCTTTAGCTATGTAGATACTACGTGTTGATAGAGATGCCATGGATGGATGTGGCTATAGAGCCCTGCATACAACTAGAGCAATAAACTATTGTTTACCAAGCATTGTGATCCACTGCTGTATTATATTGTGTAGAATGAAGAGATTAGTTTTGTGAAGATGAGGAGATCAAGTAGGCAGAGCATACATTGTGTGTAGCACTTAATCTGAATAGATATAATTCTAAATTATCCGGATGACTGCCGCTCTAGTAAACATCTACATGGAGTTTACACGTAATAGTACACATCCCAGATAATGAATCTCTTGTATGTAAGGAGGAGAGAAGAAGGATTATCATCTTTTCCATCTCTCTATGCACATGCACTACAAGTGCAAAGATAATGCACAGCTTAGCAACAGATATTTTCTGCAGGATTTTATGTGCTAATGGAGAGTCACTTACAGAGTCACTCTCTGCCATTCTGCAATCAACTGCTACATAATCTGACTTATCATTGTTATGGGATTTTCGCCATATACAGAGATTTTATCTGTGCCACGAGCACTGTAGTTGTCCCACTAGTCGTAGCTGCACTGGCGCGAACACGGATTACACACACAGCCCTAGTAACTCTAATCAGAATGCTGCATGGAGACATTCAAGATTTTATTTTGATGAGTTTGACAGATTTTTTAATTTACGATAATTACATTGTCAGAGCGGCATTCGTCTTTTTAACTGTTTGCTCACTGAATGCTCATTGAAATGAAGAGACAAGGACATTACTAAATGACTGTGTGATACTTTCGGAGAAAATCAGACAAAGTCTTCTCTCCCAACAGCAACCCTTCCATCATGAAGGATCTTTCAGCTTCTATTTCAGTCAAGTCACGCTGAATGCTCACTCACATTCGCCGTAGGTACTTTTTAGACACAAAGCTGAATTTATTCCTTTGCATTCCCTACTTTCCACCTACTCCACTACTATCTATTTGAATTCCTCAGTGTTATCGTAGCGATGAGGCACAATAATCATAACAAAACATTTTAAATGCAATAGTACACACAACAATCCCAGCAAAGAGAGAGAGAGAGATATAATCTAAATACATACTTATTAATCTACGATTATTCATTTCTTAGTCATACTGAATAATTGCATTCCAATTGTCACTCTCGATAATATTTCTAGCACGATATCGTCCTGCCCACTGAAATAGTTAAATAATGAGCACTCTGCTATTATGAACTACTTAACCGTGCATTTAGCGTTTCATTTTACCTTAGAGTTGTACCCTCGGACCTAGTTAGCACTAAGAATCATTTCATTTAAATAAATGCTATCTTTCTCTATATTAAAGCATGTTTAATTAATATTGTAGGCGTAGAAAACTTTTATGGGCTACCTGTATTTTTATCATTGTGATAAGCTACTTAGCAATTATGGTGTAGCAGTTGGTGGATGTATCTATTTATTTTTGTGTAATGCTCTTCGCTACGTGAGTTCATGTACTTGTATTATTGTTGGGGAATTAAGTCGTTTTCTGCGTGAATACTTCATTTGTGCAAGTATTAGGTCATTACTAACAGATGTATAGAAATCTTCCTCACGATTCCAAATATTATGAATTGGTATTAAAGCCCTTAGCACGAATCCCATAATTATCCCTCCGTTCTATATGTTTATCAAAGGTGAATGTTTAAATAGCACCTGTCTCATGCCACAATGCTACAGATGAAATGAGTTTTTAATAATAGAAGGCTGACTTTTTCAATTAGTATATTGTCAATAACTTTTGGTTAACCATGCAACTCCTCATAAAACTGTTCTCCAAGAATCAATAATGGAATTATAAATTGTTTGAAACAAAAGCACATTAACTTTTGTTCCATTGCAAGGGATCTCTTTGAATATGCAAATTGTTTTAGGTGCACCAACTCACTACAGCTTAATATAGCGATGACTGTTGGGTTAGGACAGGCCTATAGGAAGGTACTGTATAAAATATTAGATTATTCTGTATGCAAAGGAGTGAGCTAACCGCACGTTATGATGAACTGTTCTGCAGAGACTCCTTTCCTTGGAATAAGTCAGTGCTGACTTGTGGTAAAGAATAGAAAAGAGTTAAAATACGAGCTGCTCTGGCAATTGACTTTTATATGCCATGCATAATGAATTAGATTAATTTTAAAATTAGTTTTTCGTCCTGCTAATATTAGAATATCCTCGACCACAATTAGTTGTTATTTACACAGTCTACAAAGGATTAATTTGGCATTGTAATGTCAGAAGCCACACTAATAGCTTAGACTTATTATTACATCATTTCAAATGTCATTCATAAGTCTCTCATTCATGCAAATTGAATAAGAGTCGAAGGTACTCAATGTACTTTGTAATGTAACCTGCCTAGGTCCATTAATTACTTAATAGGCAGGTTATGTATATTCTTTTATGTTGCATTATATGCAGATAATACTCTAAGTCATACCTATATTACAATAGCTACTAAGGCAAGGTATCTTAAAACTAGGTAATATAGGTGGCTAACTTGTTCTAACTGTACTACGCTAAGACATTTTTTGTTTGAAATAAAATCTTAGTTAGTAAATAAAGAAAGAATGCCTCCCTCTACCTAAGTATCTCTTGTGAGGAGTAACTTATTGTTATTTGCATTGCACATCATTGGATAAGTGGATGGAAGACTTCAGAAATGGATATTAGTTGTACAATGGGCAAAATATTTCATTTCTACGTGGGGTAGGTGCATGAGTCTGAGATGCCGGCATCAAAATAGTTGAAGTACCTATGGTTATGTTATGAATGATCACATATCCTTAGTAATTCTGAGTTGGTATCATAAATAAGGTGTAATAAATAGAAGAGGAGAACAATAGCAAAATAATCTGCGAGCTAAATGCATAAGAAAGGCAGTGAACTGACAATGAGCATACTCACAACAATTATTTAACTCTAAAGAGAACAAAGTAAGGTAGGTAGGTAGGTTGGTAGTAATAAGTAAAGTAGGTAGGTACGTTTACTTAACAGAGCCTATCTAGAGATATAGAAATAAAAATCTGTAGACACATCAGATGATTGAGTCAAATGAATGTAAATGTAAAGGTAAATGGAAACGAGCAAGTTGCTCCCTATCACTCCAACCATCAAAGGTACCACTTACACCATTAGCTATGTATTTTTACTTATTGTTATTACAAATCTGAATATATGTGCATTAGTTAACGTAATTCCAATCAAATCCATTCAATAACATTTCGATTTATACTGACAATGAGCAGCATCCTTTCACTTTTAGTTGAGCATATTTCATTTGGATTTTTTGACTCAACGACACTTTAATTAAGGATCGGTCGCCTCAGGGCCGTTTTGTTGTCCCTCTTCTCCTGACTCTTTGCTTTGTCTACCTAATCTTATGACTAGTTCTCTCCTCATGAGCATTGCATGTCTGCATCTTATCCCCGTCCCATCATACATACATTCATGCATTCATACAGACATAGCTATTAGCCATTCCTCTGACTATTTATGTGTATCAATCCCTTTGTGTAATAAATAGATACATATGTATGCCGAGATTTAGGTGGACTTTATTGTTATCTATTGCTCTGCTAACTACTACTGCACTGATTATTGTGTAGAGGCAGAAAGCTAAATGTCTGCTGCCCTGTCTCCGCTATATGTTTATTGATTAGTTGCCTTAGCTCAGTTTGCATCACTATCAGTCAATCCTAATTCCCCATTACTACGTCTGCACATCATGCTCTCTATATAGATACCCTAATAATCAACACATAAATATCTGTAATATTCATTCAGTGCACTCTGGATATACCTAGAGCATTCGACTGTCCAATCTAGAGCAAACACCCATGAATCATTCTGTTCAGCTACTGATTGGTACATGACATACGTTCCTCTGCACAAAACAGATACACAGCATTAATGTAGACAATAATGCTCCTTCTAACACTCTGCACAAAATGTTCAGAGTCCACCGAGCAAAGAAAGATAGCTACACTTCTTTCTTAGTTGGGATTCTGTGCATTAATCTCAATATTATGTCCACTATATCTCTATAGTTAATAGATCTCTCCTTTTAATATCGTCAATATGATGAAATCAATTTTTCTCCTTCATTGCTACATATCTTTATAATTCTTATGCACAGTCTGTGGTTTCAGATCCCCCTCAACCAAACACATTTAGCATACCACAATATTGAGATTTGCAAACTGAAAAGTGTACGAGTTAACGTAAGTACTATGTATTTAGCTGCTGCGGCATAGAAATTATGCAGTAGGTGGCATTGTTCTGCGGTGCATACTCAATAGTGCTCACTCACTAATATATCACATCGCTTAATGTTTGTGGATAGGTGTATGCAAAGCTAAGCGTCCATAAAACGCCTATTTTCTCTAATTACATGTAGGACAGAGCTGAGTGAGTTGAATTAATACGTTTCCACTCATTCATTACCAACATCAATTTAATCTCTGTGCCCCATTGCATTCCTTTCTGACTGGGAATTTTGCTAATTATAAGTCTCTTACCGAGGTCATCATCAAATCATTCTGACTTTGTCTAAATATCAAAATGATAGACAGATTTTGTCGGTTTCTTCAGCGCTTCAGTGTTAATTTTACTAGCATTCCTAAATAATAGCCAATTATCTATTTTCATGTTTGGTTATTCACTGTAGCAACAAACACACAATACTTTAATGACAGGACAATACGTGCAACGCTTGCAAAAACAGCCTCTGTAGCTCCTCCGTGCCTTCCGTCGAGGCCTACTACTGCGTGAGGGGAAAATGAGGGCTGTCAATTTGCTTGTTAGTGTTGGTCTGCACTAAAACATCTTTCCATCTCATCCTTTAGCATTTTGTTGCCTTTATCATAAAGTCCAATTCCCTATCCTTTTAATTGGTTACAAATGTTTTCAGACTTTACAAGGCAGAAACTAATAAATAGTAATGTATCTGACTAAATCAGTATAAATGCATTACTATGCATTTTATCATTACTTTACATTGTAAATAGTGTAGGCAGATACTAAACGGCGTGCCAACTCAAATAAGTCACTTGTCCACTCAAATGCATCACTGTCAGAAATGAATTCTGAACCTTTTTACTAGCTCTCTCGTTTAATCACGAGGATGCTCCTTACTTCTTTTAATAAATTGATTCGTGAGCCTTTCAATATCTCTTCAA
The DNA here is from genome assembly GCA_009936455.2 of Tomocerus minor. Lineage (NCBI taxonomy): Eukaryota > Metazoa > Arthropoda > Collembola > Entomobryomorpha > Tomoceridae > Tomocerus > Tomocerus minor. The sequence goes on from JAAAYG020004216.1 coordinate 12,890, forward strand.
GCTTGTTCAAGTTCCCTGCCTGAGCTGTTTACTCACAAGTGGGCTCTCTATGCAGTTGAAAATGAAATTGAAAGAATTAAGGATACAAGTGTGAGATTATGTAATTTCATATTTTAATGTTAAGAGAGATAGTAGATTAGATAGGTACTTTACTCGATGTCACTGCTGGCTGTCTTATTAGAGTTTTATGTAGGTAAGCAAGTTCCGATTGCTCACTGTGAGCGCATAATTTTCGTGCAATTTAATTCGTAACTTGATCTTAGACAGAATTTTGATAGAATATCTTGCTGACGCACGAGACAGGAGAGATATTAATGTGCTCCATCCAAAAATTCTCCCACTCTTCATCATTCAATGAATAAATCAGAGTTACTTATATTTACTCGTACTAGATCTCTAGGTTATCCAACAGATAAACTACTATCTAGAGTTATGCAGTTAGCAATTGATAATAGAGACGACTCAGAGCCCTGCTCATACTGCTTATTAGATAATATTCAAGTTTCTCGTTTCGAGGATCTTTACTTTCGAATGGTTGTGGTGAGCCTTTTTTTAAATTCCTGAAATATTCTCTTTCACGAAACTAATATTTCTTACAATCTTCAGAACGCCGAACGTAATCCTCAATTGTATTATAGAACACTGCATAGACTTCAGATTCAAATGGGCACATTAGCAGTAAGAGGCTGCAGCAGCCTATGCTGTTAGGTAGATTAGAAGTTAATAAGCCATCTAATATCAATTCCTTGGCTACCATGTAGAAATTAATCCACTAAACTTTACCTACTACAATTTTTGCCTACTGATGCATAAGCATGTAGTTGCAGAGTCGTCGAAGAATGCAAGCGCACCTCTCAACTATTTAATTATGTCCCATTAGGTACGTAGTCCTCACTAAATTGCATCCCACATGTTTTCAACAGACTGCATGATAATTCTCCTTCATTTACCTTCATATTAAAATGCACAATCAATAGAATTGGATCTAGAATGATGGAGTACATATTATACGATGCCATATTTTCAAATTCTAGACTATCAATTCATTAATAATTATGCATGCTCAGGCCAGAACTACATTTCTTCGACTATTTTAGCTACCTATAACTAAGGTTCTTACTATTGCAACACCAACACACCACCAATACCATGCTATAATATGGCTTTGCTCTATGAACATGAGATACCTAAACGAAAATAAGTCCACTAATTACATTTCTTGACAGAGAGGGGAATGCAAAGCTCTGTTGTAATAAATTCTCCATAAATGTGCACTTTTTTCGTCAAAGAACTCAATTCATGCAATTTGGACAATGAAATGACATGCATGTGACAGGATACAATATACTATGCAAAGAGTGCTCATAATTTATTTTCACTTGGATAATCACAAATAACACACATGAATATGTCAAAATGCGAGTCGAATCCATTCTTGAGGCATATTGATTCTCAATAATATTGCAAAATCCCATAAAAATTAAATACATATTAGAGCTGAAGAATAAGAGCATGAAACACGTAATGCAGTAACTAATGAATTCGTAATGTGAACACTGTCTTTCTAAAATGTTCTTCATTTTCAATACATTGCGAATAGATCATAATATAAGGGCCATTAGAGCTTATTGTTTGACGTCTGACTCTTGTATGCTTTTTAAAAGCTTCTATATGCATAATTAATAGATATGAATATATGAAATTGATCCATTTAGTATTTATTGCATTTCTTCTCAAAAAGCATGCATAGCATTTCATACTTTTGCACTCTGACTCACTCAAACTCAAATTACCCTAGGAGAAGAAGCAATAGTAGAAAGGCTAAGCATGCTAGAAGTAGAAATGCTGCTGATAACTCATGAATAAAAGATACTAACAATAAGCCAGCTCTACTCCAATAATGTCCCTGCTTTGTGGATGCACGCACTAATATCGAGCAGATAGCTTTCTTTTACTACATTTGCCTTATTGCGAATTGCTAACTATAATTTAAGATAAATGGAAGGAAACGCTTAGAACGCATTACAGTGAGGGTCTAAAAATAAATTACCCTTTCGAAAGGAATATTGATGGAGAAAAAATGGGAATGAACAGCGTTCTTAAAATACTTCAGTAGGTAACAGTTTTATTGATTGCTCCTTTAAATAATAATTAGGCTAGGTCGTCCAATGCTAATTGCTATTTGGCAAGTGAACTTTTGGCAAAGTTAGTACACTTGCCACAATTCACAATCGAGAAATAATTTAGTAATTATAGTTCATGTGATCCCATTTTGAGGAATTTACATTTATAAACTATATAGCTACTAATTATGCATTAATAATTACTTAATGACGCAGTTTTTTAATAGTTCTATTCCATCCCTGCTATTAGAGAGCCATATCTGTAGAGTTAGTTAGTAGTTCACTATAAACGGCCTCATTTTCTCAGGTTTCTAGAAGAACAAGTTGAGTGGTTGGAGAATTGCATGAATGCGAGAACATTTTTGTCCCTTATTATGCTCATCCAAGTGTCTCCTTCTGAATGGACTCTCATGTACATGATGTTATTTTCAAGATCTAGTAATTTATGTATTAAAGAGAGTGAAATAAATCTGCCCTCGAATTGCGATTAAGATCAACATGTCGTAGATTGAGTAAGGGAAACGTTGTGGATTGTGAAGACAAGTTAAAATATGATATCAATTTCTAAGTTACGGAAAGTTGTGGTTGCATTGCATCGTGTCTAGACTCTCCTCGAGCACAGAGCACCACCATAAATGTACTGAGTAATGATTAGTTATTGTTACAATTGAGCAAATTGAATTGGGGAGAGTGGCGGAGAGTTATTATGGGTAGATGGAAACGGGAAGGGAGGATGGGAAATAAATAAGATGACTGATAAGGTTAGTCACATTATTTGTGGCATGTCCGTGTCTGTGTCGAATGTCCAGTCAAGAAGATAGTCAGCTCATGACTATTATTTAATTTCAATTTCATATGTATATTAGCGAATTAAGGAGGGTGAGCTAATCGTTTAGCATATAACTTGTCTTTTAGTGAGTAAGTATAAATGAAATATTGAGTTTGGCCTGAGTGCAATCGAGGAGTTTCATAAGTTGAGTGCTACATTGGAGATTATGCCATCGTCTAGCCTTGTCACATGTGTGTGTGTGTGCTTTGATACATTTCCTTTTCGTCTTGATGTGAGATTTGAGAAATGAGAGTGGGCATTTTGCTATATTTTACTGTGTTGCTCTCGTAAGTAGTGGTGGAGCAAAGTTGAGAGCACGCGACAAGACACGAGTGCTGAATTAGATCTGACTAGCAAATAGTGCTCTAAATAACTAAATGTGCTTTTGTGATTGCGATCCATTCATATAATATATATAGATATGTGTATGCATAGTCGCTCACTCCCTCCCTCCCTCCGCACAAATATGTATAGCAGATCGTTTTGCATTTTTGAGCGAAGTTATAATATCGCAAGAGTGCAAAACAGAAAATCTGATCACTTGCGATTAGATTAAGAGAAAGTTCAAAGAAGCGTGCTATGCATTATTTATGTCACTTTAGTTTTGTACTTTAGTCAAGAGAGTACGAGTCTTGTGGCAATGTATATAGAGAAGGATATGGTGAGTATAGGAGAGAAAGAGCGAGCAAATCAACTCTAAAAGTTAAGTTCACTCCCTCCCAATCAGACAACCGAAATGAATGATTACTCACAAGGAATTATGTATGTGTTTCAGATGAAACTCCCAGTTGCTTGCAATTGTCAAGTATCTCTATCTGCATATGTACAGTGAGTCAGTCTATGAAATATAAATGCTCGATCGTTTTACGACACCGTTGCACAGAAACGTATCTATGGCTAATCGTAACAGCTCACAAGATCAGGAAAGGCGGCCAAAATCCATTATTACATGCGTTGGAAGTCCAAATCCATACAACTCATTTCAGGCGAGACAAAAAAGACAGATAACAAAGCAACTAGAGACACATACGACATTTTACTTGTAGCTAGTCACTCCATTCAACATTTTATGCTGCTCAGACGCTCATTCCTCCCTCACATCATCTCTTCTCTCTCTGGCTCACTCAATTTAAATCGAGAGAGCAGACTATTGGCAGACTCACAAACCAAGCCAGACAAATTGTTTAGAGAGACACAATTCTCTGCATCTTCCAACACTATTTATTTGCTATAAAGCGAATGTTAAAAAGTAATTGCAGTAATAATTATGTGCATATAAAACAATTAGGTACAGGTAGATGACTGTTACTGCCCTAAACTAATCCACTAGACTATTGTAAATGTCTATTTGCACATACATACTTAATATGGACTATGCATAAGATATTCTTTAGTCAGTCCAAACATTCACGTACTATGCAATTCAATTCAAATCCAAAGCAAGCAGGTGTGCAATATTAGTCTACGTAAGTAATCCATACATACATTATACTTTCTTGGAATGCTCTCCTCCATCACTACTAACTATCTACTTTATTATACACAATCCATTATTATATGCTCAGCCTACAAATACTACTTTACCTATTCCACTCATCTATAGATATGCATATAAATATTTGCAAACTTCTTGGAACATTTACACAGAGAAAAGAATAACATAACAGTCGAAAGTCCATAGAATCTTGACTTGACTCGTCTAGGCACACTTGTGTGTGTGTGTGTGTGTGTGTGTGTGTGT
>JAAAYG020004216.1:23750-36975 GCA_009936455.2 Tomocerus minor
GTCTATATAGAATGTAGAATATCATTAAAATAAATGAGAATTTACAGGATATATCTCTATATATAATATATCTCTATTTTTCCAGAACATTATGCTATAAAATGGGCCTACCATGAGATAAAGTTTTTAATAGCCTTAAATTGTATATAGTATAATATGAATGGTGAAAAGTGTGACGCATTCGAATGACGAATAGTTTCGATTGGACTCTAGCTACAGTTTGTTGTAACTGTTTATGTGAATTTTGAGTTAGTAAAATGATAAGATAGCTACAGGGCAGCTTTTAAATTGAAGAAATATTAAACAGCAGAATTCTCTTAGACTAGTTTAAGTAGTTTCTTAAGCTGGAATGTATGTTAAGATGAGGGAAACTTTGAAAGGAATTGCGTTTAATTATACTAGTAAAAAGTTTAGGGTTGTCATTGAAAGTGTACTCTGCAAACTTTTCTAGATGCCTTCTTTTGGACTGGATTCAATCCGGAGGGACCAAATCCTAATGGAATCATTGTTCCTGATGAAAGGGGAACGTAAGTCTGAAAGGAGAAACTCTAATGAAATTATTGATTAAGATGAGTTAATTGCTTCATCTGATCCTTAATACTTCCTTTCGTGATTGATGTTGTAGGAAGGAAGTTTTGAAGGGATACAATGGACAAGATATCACTATCTCACTTCCAGATGGTCTTACATTAAGAGATATCAAGTGGTTTGGTGTCTGGTGCAGAGCCTACGAGGTACCTACTCCAATTCTCATTCTCACGATAGCATTTTCTATTCTGTAGCTCCGTTATGCACTTTTTTGCCGATTTTTATATCACACGCCGTGCTCTTCTACGCTCATTTGGACGCCTAAGTACATGATGCATGCAAAAATGTTGTCTGATTCCATATCTCATGCCAAATGGATTGCTAATTTACCTTTTCAACTGATATGAACACAATAATATTAGATCTCACAGTTAGAATTACACAATATAGGACTCAACGATAATGTACTTAATATAATGGAGCTATCATTGTGGGAAAGAGCTATTGCTCTGTGTTCTCAATTCTTGTAGAATGTTTTAATGATCACACTCTATCAATAAGGTATATACAGGTACAAGTTTTATAGGACAGGAGTGAAAACTGTTAGTGAGGGCCTAGGCTTTAAATAATTATCATCACTATCTGAAATGAAGTATTTCTTTGATAGTCTTTCCCACATTCCCACATGTGAAGCAATAATTAGTGGATATTTAATGAAACATTAGCTTTATCATCACGAATGGAAGAGTGCGTGACATGGGATAGCTACTGCTTTCAATTTAATATCAATGAGTAGCTAGAAATGACGTAATGTTGATTAACTGGATATCGTGCAAATAAACTATAATTGCTTGTCGCCTGCTCCAAAATCAATTTCATGGCTATAGCTATAGGGATTTGGGGTAGCTAATAACTATTTATGAGAGTTATTCGCCAAGTATTTGTTTAGGGCCCCCATCATTGCATTTTTTCAACAAGGCTGCAGGAATTCTTTTAATTTATTTGCATTAAACCAGCTCATAAAACTGTCATCTTCACCAAAGCGTGCATCTCGTCCCGAGAAGAGTTTTTAATTAGAATTCTGTCTATGGAAATAGTTTGGAGAGCTAAAGTGGGGAAGAGTGTCTATTTATATCGCATCACCCCATTCCTCCATTTGAATATGGTTTGGGCTTAATCTGCAGTTGAGATTAAACTGTCAACGCTAATCTGTTTTGAACGTCTCTCTTTGTAGGTAAACTTTGCAGACATTTTCATCCCCGCTAATCTGGATTTCCCACAACCCCATGTGATCGGATCCTTGATTGGCAACCAATATGGAGTTTCCTCTGGCCCTATTGTAGTCGTTGATGCCCAAACAATCCTAGTCCCTGATTTCACTTACGACGGTCAAGCACCAGGTAAAAAATACTTTTTGTTTATGCCATTCAATTAACTTTGGTTTCTACTGCGAGCTATAATGAATGAAGATTCTTTCGTCTGGCTAATTAATGACGATCGTGAGCTCTATCCCAAAATGGCTAGTAGCTATCATGTACAATTTTCGTAATGGAGTAGGAATGACCAATAATTTGCAATTACACGAGGCAGTAAAAGTTTCTACATGAAGATGAAAGATTAGTTGGTTGAAAAAGTGGCGATGAAGCGTCGAACACGCGATGCGAAGATTTAGTACTAAAGGTCGTCTCCATTTCGTCAAGTATCCAAGGATAAACACTGCAGGCTTTGTGGACAATGGGACATTGTATTTATTTGCATGACATTTGTTGAGAGTTTGTTGTGACTGTAAGTAACGGGATTGTTGAAAATTAGAAGAGAGGATGAAAGGTGGAAAGGCTCAAGTTTTTTTTCCAGACTTCGTGTAATTAGATATAAAGTTAAAGTTCGTGTCAGCTTCGTCTCCCGCAAGGAAATCAATCGATGGCAGCGTAAATTGTCCGGATTGTATTTACAAGAAATGCCGTAGATGTGTGTAATGTTCCCCTGCGGAGTTAACGAGAAGTTTTGTATCGTTTATTGTTGGCTTCACGGGCATTCTATTTCATTTAGACCTGCATTTCTGGGTTGGACGCGGAAAGCCGGGACCCGACGGGATCCGCGTGCATGATGAGACCGGCGGAGACGCCCCACTGGTTAAAGCTGACAAAAAGACGATGGTTCTTAGCCTCCCTGGTGACATAACAATCTTTGATATTGATTATTTTGGAGTTTGGTGTCGATTGTACGGTATAGATTTTGGACATGTTCGAGTTCCTTTGAATCTCAACGTTCCTCCGTCTCTCAGAATGCTCGGAGTTACGCCGCAGGTAAGAAATATTCTTCTCATTCCTAAATTAATTCAGATCAACCAGTCTATAGCGTAGATAGAGACATGCACCCAGGGACTCCACTCATCCATACTTACCTATTTACTTTTTTACGTGTTCGCGTACACTTACTCTCTTTCTCTAATTGCCGAAGACGTCATTAATTCCCATCACCTTATTATGTTTCATTTCATTAAAAGTCAATTCTTTGAAAAGTGCTCTGTCCCATCCATTCATTAGGGATCTATGTACCTGAGACTCTATTACACAACTTAGAATCTCTTATATAATTCTGATATAATTATAATTAATAGCATGCGATTCATTCTAGATTATTGCTCAGAGAGAGGAACTCTGTTTTTCGACTTTGTTCCAGAATTGTAGAAACAATAGCTCAGGTCGCCAAATGCAATTTCCCTTCCTTTTTTATTAGCACAAGGTATCTGTATCAATCTAGAAGAACACGTGATTTTATCTTTTTTATTTCTTGTCGATACTACTCCACTAAACTTTAAGTAGTGCAATTTATTCTACACAACTCTCTACTAAATAATAGCTACCTATATTATCGTGTACCTACGTGTACTTATTCTAAGTAATTGTATATAGGCACTACCCTTTACTAAGCTCACGTAATTTTACAGTTTGCACAGAAACTTCCATTTCCTATTGCACTCACAGCAGTCTACTTTTTAGCTTACATTTTATCCTCTCTTTCCTTCCGCTTTCTTAAAAAAACTCTTTAATGTTTTAACATCCTCTGTCATTTGTTCATGTAATTCCCACCTGTGCACGTAGATTGAGGATGAAAATTGATTTCGTTAGAGAAGTGGACACCTAGGAAGCTCTGTAAACTGAATTAAATTAATGAACCTCTCGTCTGAAGAGCGTCTTGAGATCCTACTCCTAATTCTAAATTCTTAAGCATTCTTTCCTCTTACAAAGTAAACGTGTAAAAACAAACTACCAAAAATGTATATAGAGTAGAACGTAGCTACAAACTGCTGCACAGTGGATGAACCAACATTGTGCACGGGAATTCGCGATTGCCATTCTAAATAACACTTGATTATCCTCCCACAGTATCGCTAAAAGATAATTGTAGGCCAGACTTGAGACTCAAGTGCAAAATGCCCTGTTGTTAGACGAGCTATTTTTAGTTAGCGTTAGTGCAAGACTAATTCAGTGTGTGTACAAATACCTGTAGAAATTAAGAGATGTCATTTGACGGAACTGTTAGTTTTTATTCTGCCTCCAGTGTGTAACAATGTATTTATTTGTGTATATGTGTATATGTAGCTACACTGGGTAGTTTTAGAGTCTAGGGAGAGTATTTGTGAAAAGATCTCATCAACTTGAATTCGTACTTGATCTGTCTCTCTGTCTGTATTTGTAGTTGGCTGTACACGCTCCTGCTTTCCCTCAAATTAAACAAATTGCGCCTGTACAGTATGTACAAGAAAGTCCCCAGGTGGTCCTTAATAGCCTAGCCCATCAGCCTGAGTACATCCAGACGCAGGCCATCGCTCAAGAGATTCCTCAGCAGCAATACTACCACTACGTGGATAGCCCCGGAAAGGCCACCATCGACATCACCGGCTCCACCAACACCGTCTACAACCACCGCACCGTCAACAACCAGGCACCCTTGGCCAGCTACCAAGTGCAGGCCCCGCTCCAGCAAGAACTCGTCTACAGCTCGCCCTTAACGCCCGCCGCCAGTACAGTCAACGCCCAACCCCTCCAGTACCAACCCACGTTGGGCTCCAACGGCTACAGCAGCTACACCATCCGCACCAGCAAAGGCTCCTCCACGGCCCTGTCCCTCTACTAAAGCCATGCACTCATCTGCCAACCCTTCTTCTACTGTCCATACATTCGACACTAATACTTACCATCTTCTCTTTAGCTGTCTCTTCTGGTGGCTACCTTATTTATCTGTACAGCACATTTGTAATACTAGCCCCTGTGGCCCCTATTTAATTTATTTTCATTATAAAATCTTCATTCCACTTTTTTATACCGTGTATTAATAAGGCTTCTTTCGCAACGACGTGCGTAGGTACGAGATGGAAATCTTTTATTACAACTTTCACTCAACTTGTCATTTGTCGATAGAAAATTCCCTTTTTATATATTATTCTAACTATGATGAATCTAGTTACATTTAAATTGGGAGAATTGATCAGGGATGTTTTAGAAAAACAAAAATGGGATTTTAACGGTTTTGATTAATTGATGATGTATTGACAAGTGACGAGTTATGTTCCTACTATATTTTTGCATAACATTATCTACCAAGTACGGCACACTGCAAAAATACAACTTTGTACTGTAGACCTAAATAATTTGTATGTGTGTAGTGTACATGTACTATATTATCTTGTCTTGATTTTTTGTCATTTACTATATACTTACTTCATTGCCCATGTACTCGACAATAACTGATATTATTTTTGTAATCATAGAACGTGTGTTTTTATAAAAAAGATTTCATGCTACATAACTTTTATCATTTCTACTAAATAAGTTAAGTAATGTACAATTATTGGTCGATTTTTAATTGGTGCTTCCGGTAAGAGTCTACATGTAAATTATCTTTGAAGAGGTCTCTAAGAAGTGGCTTGTAATTCTTATTTTAATCTTTACTGTAATTGGACACGGGTATATTGGTTATAATTCATCGCTTAAGTTTCTTTCATGTGAAACCTATTGTACAAATGATGTTATACAGCAGAATTTTATTTATCGATTATAATGTTTATATTGTATGTGTTATTATAATGCAATGAATTGGGATAGCCTTATTATTTTTCTATGAGTACATACATATTATATGAAGGTGGTCTTGCCTTCTTTTGATTTGGTACTATGTACCTTTGTGCTTCTTGTCAATTTCGGTTTTCTTTTCTAAAACTTTTGACGGATGCGAACTGCGGATGATACAATTTAGAACTTACATTAAATGTAATTATACCATTTATATCTGGAAGAGCTTTTCTTGCTTTATTTCTTTTTGACTTTCATAAGATTTGAGACTTTGATAGCACTGCTACTCATAGTCATACAAAGAAGTTCATAACACACCTTCATCTTTCTTTTGAGTGGTTTTACTGCTTCTGAGATAATAATTGAGGTCATTTGCAATTTTCCTGGATTTTATTGTGAAGTTGGGATATTGTAGGGATCATTTTCAAAGGTTACAGGTCCACAACATAAATTTAAAACGACCTCGGAAAAGATATCCCTTTGTGACAAATCTCCTTCTGTCTCTCTTGATGGTCAAACTTTCGTAAATAATGTTGATGTTTAATAACCCTTAACATAACAGGTTAATAAAACCACAAAGAGTCACTCATCAATTATTTTATGTCTTTCCACGAAATAGCTCGTGTGAAGTCTAAGTTGAGACATTTTATGGGATGTCGAGAAAACACACACAAATGAATATATGATTTTATTGGAACTATATTTTAGTATCAGTCCTATGGAGCAATAATACGTAGCAATTGTATGCTAAGCCTTGTGCAATAACATTTACTGCAAAGACCCAAATGCTCCTCTCTAACAACGACCAATCTCTAACCAGGCATCGTAAACATGAAGAAATTAATGCAATGCACGCGATATTAACCATTTATTTGAGATTTATTACCGCACTCTAATTAGTAGCATCACAATCATAAAACCGCCAGGGCTCTGACAGTCTCCGTCTTAATTCAAATGCATACGTATATGTATCTATAATGGATTCCTCCTATTCAACGGCTCGCGAAATGATCTTTGAACGAATGTTGCTCTGCTCACGGATATAAATGGAAGTTGAAAGTGTAGCTGGGTTACGTATTATGTGCAGAGAGAAGAGGAGATTATTCTTCGTCAAACAACACATGATTTTAGCCTATAACAGATATGCAAATAATTTGACAAGCCATTAATCAAAATATCATATTTCTCAAAGAGGCATCATTTCGTCCGAAGCAAATTGCCGTTTGGTGGAAATGGGCATAGAAGTGCGTAGGAAGAAAACTCATTTCTACATTTCAGCAAACAGCGCGACTGAAATTTATTTAAAATTGCATCATTTTCTTGTTTATTGCATGTATTCTCAGGATTACGGTGATTTATTGTTATTATAGAGGACAGGGCTAACAGTACTGCTTACAGGGCTTCCCTCTGAACACTAATCCTCTATAAACGATCAACCAGAAAGTAGGTAAACACTCAGAGAGCGTCAACAGCAGAAAAGGAACATCACAACTTGCTCAATACCATCCACCACTTAAATACCATGATAAATATTTTTCTTAGTGAGCAAAACATTTTTTTTGTTCAATAATCAAATGCGTTTGTTATACCGTCCCTCAATTTAAACTTCAAAGCAGGAATTTCGGGATTTTTTGCACGTAATTCACCAGCAATTCTGTGCTGACAATGCCAAAAATTATCATGTCAGCCGAGACGATATTTCAATTCCTCACAACTTTTCTCGCTGCTCATGAAATCACGAATGTTTCAACTGCTCTAGTTAGTACGTCAATACGCCCACAAGCAAAACGAGTCCCAACTGCTAAAAATGTGTCCTATTTAGCATACGCAATTTCCGGTTGATTTAAGGAGGGCTTGACATGAATTCCAGCCCTGATTAAAGGAGAACGGCTTAATGTAGAGCAATAAAATGAAATTTTTTGAAATCTGCTCATATTTTTCGAATTCACAGTTTTTAACATTTTCAAGAAATAAAATTCTGTAGGTATAGGGAAAATCTAGAACATTTTGGAGGGGGAGGATTGCATTGAAAAAATCTATTTTTATCGTATATTTAGAAAGACAAAGTTGCAAAAGTCAGAAATATGTGCCCTAGAGAGTTTTTTCTTCTTTTTTTGATAATTTTTGCAGCTTTGTACGTTTTCCCAAACTGTCGGAATCTGCGCTGGAAAAGTTTGTATTTTAAAGTAGGCTCCACGCCACGGCGGCAAAGCATAAACATATTCTTTTGGGAAAATTTTAAAATTCTTGTCGCAAGGTATAATATCTCACAGCAACCTGTCAAGCACTCCTTACATACACTTCGTTTTTCAAATCTGGAACGGTTTGATAACTTAGGCAGGAATGGAAATATAAAATCAGGATCTCCCTTTGGCATTGTGTTTATATAACTTCACAAATAAAACTTTGATTTAATATTGTACAAAAATGGCCAAAAAACAATACAATGCACAACTCAAAATACCAATGCACTTCAATTTAGAATTCGGTTCCCTGTATACCGTTGAGTCCTATCAATTGTGAGACATAGAAAAAGTAAAAAGCCATGCTTTTTGCTAATTTACCTATGGGCAATGTGAAAGGAACCGGGGAAAGAAAATAATCGGATAGCTATATTTTACGCGTAAGAGACAAAATTGAGCTGAAATCTACCATATATTAATGTTTGCGACAGTTCTTCAAGATAACAATTTTTATTTATTTTTAAACGTATATTTATTGCAATTTTAAAAAGCAAAAATGTTTCTTTTTTAGAATTTGTTACCCTTTTTTATCAAAAACAACTAAGCCAAAACATAAAAAAGTTGCTTTTTAGATCCCTGTTTATAATCCAGAAAAATCATTGTAGCAGTATTTAGACGTTCTTTCATAATCCCTGTAGCTTATAAGAACTCATTGATTTGAAAATATACAACCAAGGCTGGTTACTTCCGCGTTTTAAAACATATGTAGTATTGTTTATTATTCTGTACGCTGCTACTTTAATGTCCCAACATTACGGGAATTAGCTAGATGTTGCGCGTTGGGGCATGACGCAATTTTTGTGCACTCCAGGACTCGATCTGTTTCTACTGATACGGTTTCTTCCTTTATATGTTTCGCAATTTATATGATCCTGGATTACTAGTTGGGAATTCGGGAAAAGTCGCAGCAGGCTTTGGATGAAAGTTTTCTAGGTGTACATCAGTTCATTAAATCTGAGAAGCCATTGTAAGTTCAAGTAGCAACCGTGTAGAACAGAAAATTGAAATAAATATAATATTTAACGACAGTATTAGCTAGAAAAGGAAGTCGTAACTTTCCCCTGAAATTCCTAATGAAAGTTTACAATTGTGCAGTAGTCCATAGGCTCAAGACAAGATTAAATGGTTGTGAAAACGAACATAATTCAATACCACGAGAGTTCAAAGTGGATATTCTCAAAGGGAGTTGCCTGGTCAAAAGTTAAACAACTATGGCCTTCCACACAATTATTTGTCAAATAGATCTGTACAACATAAAATCATTTTTTTATTGTAACGTATTATGTGAATCCTGCAAAACTTAGTTTTTTTCGCTTTTAATAGAGAAATAATATTATCAAAATATCCTTAATGCTACTATCATTATTTCTTCAATATGTGCATTCATAAATGAGTATTTATTTTTTAAATTTTAGTTGCTAAGCCCATTGTATATCCAGTCACACAAAAAACTGTGACTGTACAGAGTAATTTAAAAAATTCACATGCACATAATTTTCTAAAAAAAAGGACATCAAAATGGTGTGGCTATTCCCACTAAGCGACTGTAAAATTTTTCCTGTATATTTTGTGTTTTCCTCACTAAGATCTCCCGAGAAGTTTTTACGTATTAGTTTCTTTCTCTTTGAGCCAGAACTAAGTCTTAAAACCTTCGGCACCTTTTTAAAAGGTCAGAAACGGAGTTGTAATGTCAGTGAAGTGTCCAGGCAGCTCTCTATTTTAGCTTGAGAAGCGAGTAGAATAATTAAAAGCACCTTTCTGTACTAAAGCCTCGTAGAGTTAGCAGAGAGTTCTGGAGAACTATGAAGTATATCGGATGTACATAAAAGCAATGAGGTGGAAATGGGACCAAGATCATAAAACACTCTGAACAGACTTTTGCTCCTCTCTTCCAGGACCCACACCAGGTAAAAAGAAAAAAATAGAGAAAGAAACTTAATGGGAGAAACTTCCTTTCCTATTACATACTTTTCACAGTCTTACACGTACAGGTAGGCACTTTCAGCAGAGATAGAACTTTTTTGTTTTCTTCTCTTCGTGCTTCAAAGACGAAGGAAGTTGTACGTTGGTTGTCATAAACGACAGCCCTGCAAAATAGATCAAAGGCTTGCCAAACGGACCTGTAGGTCTCTCTAACTTATTGCAATTATCAGCATTTACTTCAGTTTACTTTCCGGTCCAAAAACTTTCGTTCTATTTTATTTCTACATCTCTTGTATGTAAAATTAGGCATTCATTTTTCATTTCGAGTTTACAAGTCGTTAGTTTTTCGATCAGAGTTAGCATATTTGAATTTTCCATTGTTTCATACCGAATTTAATAAATATTATGCAAACATACAAGACCAGAGACAAATATAAAGTTAAAATCATTTTCCCCGTGGAAATGCACGAACAACACCAAAGTATTAATTGTTACACTGTACTCGCATGTTGGAAAACTTGCATAGTGAACGTTTCTATTCTCCAGTTAAGTTTAAAACTTTTTAAAATGATAAAAGGATATATTTTTAAAAGACAATTTTTAATGCCTCTATTTAATTCGGAGACAAACAAACAATAAATCATTTAAACTATTTTGAATAAGCTTCGTGTTTATCTGTAGCTCTTTGGCTTACAGTAATCGAAAGTCGCAAGTGTGATAATAACCTTGATTTTGCTTGACATTAAACTAATATTTTATTAAATAATAAACAGTTAATATCCTTCTTGCTTTTCATTAAATGATTTGGAGAAATAATGGAGGCTCATATAAACAATACTTAATTTATTCATGTAAATACACGGGAGAAAGTTTGTTAGTTCCATTTACACAGTTGTGTGAATGAGCAGGCGAGAAAGAGGCCTAGATCGAAGTTCTTAAAATGGAAAGTGAAGTTTTCCTTTTCTACTTACTCTATTAAATATGGGATGCTATAGAAAGGTTTCTGTTGTTCTCCATTTGCAGAAGGAAGACTCGATAAAAGGGAAATACAATGGAGAGTTCGAAATTGTGTTTATGTTATATGTACTGCTTGTTGGCTATGAAGTAGTGTAAGTTTTGGGTTTATTATGGTGTATGTAATTCCAAAC
Source organism: Tomocerus minor (assembly GCA_009936455.2). NCBI lineage: Eukaryota > Metazoa > Arthropoda > Collembola > Entomobryomorpha > Tomoceridae > Tomocerus > Tomocerus minor. The sequence goes on from JAAAYG020004216.1 coordinate 34,668, forward strand.
GCCCAAAATACGCACACGAATTAGGGTTGTACTTTTGGACAAAAAGGATTGTGACTGACAGGAGGACTTAGGCTGCATTATGCAGAATGTACTTTTGCAGTATTCATTCGGGAAAATATTAGCTGCAACTCTGGCAGGCTTCAGAGGAGATGAAAGTAAGCCTAGGCAGAGTCTCTAAATGTACTTGACAGCAGGTTGAGCAACGGTAATGGCTGATATAATAAGCAACAAATCACATGCAGTCAAACTTGTCTGATTTTTCTTAAAGCATTCTTGATTTTCTGTGTACATCTCTATTCCTTTCACGAATCCTTTAAAAACCCATAGAACTTTGGTCCCTATCAACTCTTTAAATTACATGTCAAAAATAAAAATAATGGTAGTCAGCCCTGGTATCCATAAATAGAAAGCATTTGGCAATGCAAATTTATTCTTCCTCCATATGAAGATAAAATGCTATGACTGCCGGTTATGCAGAAATGTAAATCACGTCGTATTGTGTTTGCATTCTGCAAGTAAACAATTATGACTTTCGCGATTAATCTCAGTGCTTGTGCCACATGTATTATTTATATGCATAAGATTATTTTAAAGGTATGCATATTTGTAGCGACTGTTAAATAAAACATGATGGGAATAGACTTTATCAATTTAATGATAAAGTCACGTAGACGCTTCTAAAAAGTTTCTGTAGGAATTGTTTCAAAAAAACTGCGGGGGAGTTATCGGATGTACATAGTATTAAAGTCAACTTCAAAAAATGAATAAAAGATTTTGGATTAGTTTACCAGGAAAAAATTGGATTTCCTCAGTTGAGTCTGCGAAGAAAGAAGTTTTCACTCATTACAGAAAACATTAGGAAAAAAACTGAAGTTATACAGTACAAAGGGGTACTATTACATGTCTTTTTTTCGTGGGGAAAAGTATTGGGACCCCCCAGTGGGATGGTAATCGAGTTGTTAATACCTGTCGACAAAGTTTTCCATGTCCGTCTTTATAAGATATTGTGAGATATGGTGAATATGGTGTAAAGAAAGCTTACAATGTGTAACGTGTGTGTATAGAGATAGAGGGTGATGAATTATTTTCATTTTTCTTCCCTTTTCTTCTTTCTAGGTGGTGTGAGATCATTTTACACATCAACTTATGTACATAAACCTGGTTGTGACTGAAACGCATTTCATTCCATGTTTTTCTTTTGTGTGGCAAGGTAAAAATAGGTCGATTTTGTGTGAATGGAAATTGAGTTGTTTATGAAACTGATTTATTAGACGAAGCTGAACTGCGAGATCCTTCATGACGAATCTGCATTGGAAGTTCGTTGGGCTGTCGTTGGAAGTGGAGAAACGATCGTTTTTCAAATGGTCGGTCGGATCGGTAAGAAAAAAATAAGGAAGTTTAACTGACGATGAAAATGGAGAGAAAGGAGCTTTAGAAAACAAATCCGATGAAATACTATCAGTCGTGCTAGGTAGAAGGTGACGTTGCTGTGAGTGAGGAAGATAATATTCTAAGAGTGGAATTTCTATTTTATACTGTCTTCACTTTCACTTCATTGTTAATGTGGCTCTGTCGTTTCAGGTAGTTGAGTCACATTTTAAAGCGTAACTCCTTGCCTGCAGGAGAATTAAGAAAGCAACATTAGATATAACAACTCAGTATTTATGAGCTCCATTGTGTCCATGTCTAATACACGCTTTGTAAGATGCTACAGGTAAATTCCGAGAAAGTCTTGCCGGCGTCGTTTTAAGCGGCTTACTCAGTCACAGTCATCTCTTATCTTATTGTTACATCTACAGGAGACAGTTACGAAATCACGGAATTTTCTCTTTGCAAAATAAAAGCTTTTCTACGCAGAACCATTATGTTTTTAGAAGAGGAACTTTGTAGATTTGAGACATGGCTCGGTTGCTGGCGTTGCCTTGATAAACCAAATTCGATTATTACAGTGAGACGATCAAATGTTTTATTGCCAATCTAAAGAGGAGCTACACGGTCATTAATATAACATTTCATTAAAATGGAGCATAGTACCTATTGGAATTGGAGCTAGCTCAATAGATTTGATGGCTCTGAAAAGAATCCAATTGGAAATGGTTCTATGTGTACCTATGTAATTAGGAAGAGTAAGTTTAGTTTGGATTTTATTGCAGCAATAACATTTCTTTTGAACAGTCGTTATTTACCGCAGCTTGTGTACGCGTCTCTCCATTAGCCTAATTAAACGATGCTACTTACTATCTTTCTTTCATGATTGTTTTAATTACAGATAGCAATAACTACATGGCTTTCGGATTGTCTGGAGAAA
>JAAAYG020004216.1:37075-70682 GCA_009936455.2 Tomocerus minor
ATGATATAATTTTAATTAATATCATAACACAAATCCCAATATCTGAATTATAAAGTAGCTATGCGCATATTTTTCTTGTGTACTTTTATTGTACTAAGTTTTTGGCATTTCATAAGCAAATGTGAAAGAATATTCGGTTATGGTTTTTGGTTCTTTTTTATTTGTGTCTGGATTGCAAGGAAATCGTAATTTGCATGTGGCGTGTACTTTTGGAAATTTAGTGCTGAGGTTTAATGCTGAATTCCTTGTAATGGAAGAAATAAAAAATGGTGAAAGTAGTCGAGAGCCTCTACAATATTTAATACTTTCTCCGCTAGAATAATGAAAGTAATGGACGGAATATTTTTATTACAGCGACAGTTGGGTGGTTTGACGAGTCAACAGGCCGCGGCTATGTTGTTGACTATTTCCTGGACGGTAAATTTCCATGCAATGGCAACAGAGGGGTTTGTCCCGATGCCAAACTGCAGGTAGGTAGCTACGGCAGGGATTTTCGTACATAAAGACAGTATAATTTTATTGGGGCATCAAAAGTGTGTAACGTAGTAGTTTAGCACCCAAATGTCATAATGACAGTTGGAACTGTGTAGCTGAGTGTTAGTGGAAGTGGAAATTAGAGGGGGATCTTGTGATTGCCGTAGATTTACTAGTGGGAATAAAATGTGTAAATTTCTGCAGACAGGAACCGGATTAAACAACGTGAGACTTTTGAGTGCTGCTGTGGTAAATGGATTTACGATTCTGACATGGCAAAGACGACTGTCTGCAAATGATGACTTGGATAAATCTATTTTGACTAATGGAAGTCAGCCAGTCATATGGGCGGTTGGACCACTTAGCAACCAAGAAGCAGCTTATCACACTCTTCGCAATAAAGGTAGCTCAAGAGTAGTAAAGAAAGTGAGAGAGACGAATCAAGTCAAGTTACTCACTCAAGACGACTTCCTAACAGAAGGATTACACACAGACACTTCCTATACATCCATTACCTATAACATGTCCTTAACTATATATGTATATATATATTTATATATCTCCTTAAATATATATACATATACGTCCTTTAATGTGCATGTATGTATGTCCTTAAATATGCATGCATACATGTCCTTAAACTCTGGACTACCATGCCCCACTCCACTCCACTAGACACCACTGCTCTGATAATAGAAACAGAAGGAGCGACATTGGGAAATTGTTCTCTTTTAGTGTTCAAGTTTTAAGGCGAGCTGTCATCAGAGCACTTTGGTGTGTGACACAACACAATGTAGTGAAATTAAGGCTCATAAATAATTTGCCTTGTATTTATCAGGTGACTGACTACACATCCAGCTTTGGTTTGTTTCTAATGTCGTTACGGACAATCTGCCGACGATTACGCTCTTACATCATTATTGCGCACTTAAACTTATTGTTAAGGCTCACCGAGCATCTCGCTCCCTAGCTTTCTTTTTCCGAGAAATGGAAGTCAAAGGAGACTTTTCCCGCTTGGGGCAATGCATTTTAAATAAATGAATTTTGATGGAAAACTTTGCTGAGGGCCATAACAACGGGAGCATTTCTCTAAATAGAGATAGAGAGGTGCCGTCTTCCCTACCGACCGACAAATTATAGTGATGAGATAGTTTTATCTTGGATTCTTTTTCCTCTCCACTCTCTGTGACTACACAGTTAGAACGAGAAAAAGAGTCTCTTTTTCTTGTCTTGTTGGTAGGACAGAAGATATCTATGAATTCCGTTCAGGCACCTACATAACAAGGTTCTTGTTACACGCTACACATACAGATACCTTGTTCAGTTACTTACTTACTAGAACAGAGCTCTCTCTCTCTTTCTCTCTCTCTCTCTCTCTCACGCTCGCTCCCTTGCAGTGTCAAGGATAAGTTCTCTGACGATGAAAATACAATGTTTCCGCTTAGAGAGAGATGGGTTTGGAGCTAAATAAAAAAATGTTCTATCTGTACAGAGAGACTGTTGTGGACTACTTTCACCACTTTATCTGACAAAGTGGTTTTAGTCCACAGCCGAGAATATCTGAATGAAATTCTGGGATCATTTTTACCTTAACCCTATTTTTCTTTAGATGACATTTTTATTGATTTCGGCCGAGTGCCAAAATGGAATTGTCCAGCCCCGGAGCCGGAGAATGGGATTAGCTCAAGCACAAGTAATCCTTCGCCTTCATCCCCGATTGCCCATGTGCTCGAGGGTCAGAGTCAGAGCGGGAGCAGAGGAGGACAGCCGAATCCAACAGCGTCTCTGAATGTTCAAAGTCCCTTTGCAGATTCCACTTCCGCAGCCACTCAACAGATTGCTTACGTTTATAAAAACTTTTCCAGCTCTTGGAATGTGCCCCCAATTCAATGTCATGAGCCAGAAGACGGAGTTTTCTACGCACAGATCGGGCCTACTGGGGGGAAACGAGGATTTAATGCTACTACAGGTTGCTACGAAAAAATTGCTTTTAAAGAATTACTAATGTTGCCCACAAATGCTGCGTAGAGCTACGTATTTGTAGCTAGGTACTCACATTAGTGGGACATACAATATCAATGATTCATTTTAATGATTTAGGATATCCGAATGCGGTTCAACAGACAAATGCCTGGTATATCAACGGTCTCCTCCTCCCAGAAATCTACGTGGTTAGACACAAGGCCTACACATTCGGTAATTTTTCGCCTGAATTATCAATAGAGCCTTTGATGGCGTGCGTCTCTCTGGAAGGCGCATCTTTCCAAATCTCAATTTAAAATAGAGGAATCCATTGAAATGGTAATAGATTCTGTAGGAACTTTGTTATATTTTCTCCTTTAAATTGTTACAGTGGTGGAAGGCGGAAAAAATGGGGATATTCCATCAAAATATCATCCTTTCTACATTACTGACGACCCAGAAGGAGGATATCAGCTCAAGTCTGAACTACAGAAAAAAGTACAGATAATATAGTTACAAATATTTGCATTTCTCCCAGTAATCCGCCTTTCATGAGAAAAAGAGAGCTGTATCTATAGAGTTTGCTTACGTAACAAACACAACAATAATAATATAGGGTTATCCATGTCTCACGTTGCGAATCTCTTGTTCCTCCCTTCCTCCTACACGGATAGCATCTCTGTTTGCCTATTGCAGAATTTCGCCAGTAGGCCTAGCTGTTTACATTTTGAGACAGCTATTTATGAAGAGGAACAATAAATCTCTTCGACATGTTGCTATTGCTGTCTTAGTCGAGGAATACGAAATCACGTTTTTTCCTTGTTTGCATTTGTAGGCCGTGAAGGTATTTGCTGGAGTAAGCTACGATGAAAGAGGGAACAGTGTACCAACAACCACAGGGCGTTTATGCCAATGGGTAGAAAATGATAAACAGCCTGCCGAATCCTTCACTTCATATGGAGCTTACCAACGAAGTCTCTCCCTCCGGTGCGACGAAGGCCAACCAGGTGAATCACAATAAATAAATAACCAAAGTTTCCGCAGACTACATGGAAAATCGTTTTGGAGTGAGTGAGCCTCGTCGAGACAGCCTTTCTCCTCTCTCGCTCGATCTTTGTCTGTCAGAGGAGAATACATTCTGAGAGCCTCTTTTGAAATCTAATGGAATGTGTAGTCGCGGAGAATTGTTTGGAATATAAATGTGTGTGTTTGCAGGGATCCTTCAGTTTTCACCTGATGAGAATACCCCAAGTCTGGTCTACTACCAGGTAAAAGACATTTCCTCAACTCCCGCCCCGCTATATTTAACGTAGAAGAGTTAGTGAGCATAGCTCCAGTTGGAGGAGCACTTGGAAAATATTGTTATCCCACTAGATCTTCAAATCAAATAATTCTTGAGAATATTGCTTCATATGCCGACGTCCTCGACTCCCTAATGCTCCGACTTAGTGACTTATTATTTGTTGAGCAGTGGTCGTAACCGTAGCGTAAACTCTGTAAAGATCTCTGCTATAAGAACCCCTACTCTGTGCTGTGCTGTGTGTGGGATGGTCTTGAGAATTTCATTTTCTCTTTGTTGTTGTGTGCAGAAGACTGAGCTGGGATATTAGAGCACTATATCCTATTTGTATTTATCTAAAGGGAATTTGTCAAGCGACGTAGCGTCTATTTACCTAGCCAGACTTCTAAGTATCATCATAATGCCCGTCTGAATTCCCCTATAATGCCATACCACTCTCACTCACTTTATGTATGTATGTATGTATGTGTCTCTGTGCAGTCCTACTCTTCGAAATACCAGGGATGGAAAATCCACGTCATGGACAAGTGCGACAAAGAGCGAGACGGAGTGCGGACGAAGGAGTCTGTCGAGAAGGGCACAACTGCCAAGAGCGTAAGTCAAAAGGATCAAGACATTGCAGAGAGCATTCAGACAGGAGCCAACGTATCTTTTCCCACAATAAACGGAATCAAGTGAGTTTCTCATCATCGAGTAGGGGCGGCGGGAGAAGGAGTGAATAAAAGCCCTTCTGTATTAATCTGTTTTGTAGAGATGTTGTCAAAGAGGATCAGACAGGAGGATCACAGCATTTAGTGGACTATCTATTTGTGGGCGAGGAGTCCAAGTTGCCTCCTCCACCTGAGAAAGCCACGCCGGATGCTGGCCATCTCCGTCCGAAACAAGTAAGCCTTCCCAAATCACTTTCTCATCCCATTCCATGCTACGGGGTTTTAATGGATACGAATGTCGGGTTTTCACTCTCTCTAATGCAATTCTCTGCTCGCTCTAATTCCAAAGACGCTTTTGACTGACGGATCCTTGTTTTCTTATTTGGCAGCCGGAAATTTCCCCATTGGCTTTGCAGGGAGGGAGCGGAGGTGCTCAAGGACTCCCTCTGAGGCAGGAAGTGCATGTGCCCATTCAGCCAGAGTCGATCCCACTGCCTCAGACGCCGTTTCATCAACTTCCACCTGATTTGGTCGGCGGAGTCAGGATTCCTCAGCAACAACAGCAACTCTACGCTCCCATCCAGCAAAACAGCTACGCCATTCCCATCCAGCAGACGCCAGTCCAAGGACCACCACAAACCATCGCCAAAATTCAAAGAAATCCCACGTACACCATTTTAGATGCCTACGGTCGCAGAGTTGGCGAAACTTCGGATCCTGCGGTTATTTATGACAATCGACCCGCTCCTCAAGAGTACTCTCTCCTGCCCCCAAGACCAGCTCAGCAGCAGCAGAGCATCCTCCAGCAGACACAACAAATCGTTTACGACCAAATCCCGCAAGGAACCGTTTTCTACGCATCCACCATCGCCCCACCGCCGCAGTATTCCAGCGCGCCCCTCGCCCTACCCTTCCAGTACGACACCCGCCCCAAAGTCGAGTTCTCTAGCGTCCTCAGTCGCATCCCCGCAGAAATGGCCCATCGCCAAGGGAGTCACGTCATCGCCATCCAGGGCCCGCCCGGCAGACGCAATCCCGTCCAGCAGCAGCAAGAGCAAATGCCGGGGAGTTCGGAGAACGTGAGATACATAGAGTACCCGCCGGTGCACCTCCGACTCCCGCAACCACCAGCCAACTGGCCTCGCAGCAGAAACTTGCCGAAAAGAGAGAATCTTCCTGAGCCACGACGCCCAGCACTTTTCATCAACAACCGAGATCAATTAAGAATGAGCTTGAAGAGATCCGGCTCTCCAGGCCCTGATCCGGATATTAGAAATGAAAATATAGTTCGAGACTTGAGACGGAGCGATGGTGCCCAAGTGTTAGTCTCTGATTTCCCTGCCGAGGTATACAGACAAATGCCCCAAAGGAATCATCCCCACATAAATCCCGCTGAACAATCAGGTAGCTACTTATAGCCTCTCTCTCTCTCTCATACCACTACACAACTACACACGACACTTTCAACAAACTGGCCTCCAATTTTCCAGATTCTTCCCGTCCCTTAGTTAAACACTCTCGACTTACTCTCCTTTCACTCTCCACTCTGCTGCACAATATTTCCCGGATATTAAACCGAGAAAGGTAAATAGATACTCTTCTCATGTTTGCTGTACATGCAGACTGTCTGTTAAACAACGACTAATAGCCTAAATTCGAGCGAGAAGGGAAGTTCATCAACTCCCATTGTCCAAATCTCCCCGCTGCCACCCATAAATAGAACACGATCCTAACGATATTAATCTACGAATAAATCGATCCATTTCTTAGAATAAAATTGATGAGGAGGAATGCACATTTCAAAGCTGAAGCAAATACTCAGATCTATCTTATATTTTCACTCACAACACTATAATCCAATATATTAAATAAATGCAGCCGATTAAAAGCTTCCCAGTCGTAGACATTCTCCGTTCCCTCTATAACTATGTCTAGTGCCATTGGAGAAAGTAGAAAAAGGAAGAGAGCTCAAGAGAGAGCTACGGCAGATAGCAATGGTAGATATGCACAACTCGAGCTCATTCTCTGCACCATAAGTCATTCCAAGTACGCAATTTTCGTTGCCTAATAACCAGAACGAGTCGTAAGTACCTACTGAGAATGCAAGCAATTCCTATCTAATAATAATGCAAAGTTTAATAATTTCACTGTCTGGCAACTTTAAATTCAGCTCGAGTTGAAGAGACTATTGTTTCTATTGGTGTGACGTCAATTTGAAAGAGACGACGACGTAAATATCACTCACTCACTCACCATTCAATATAACTACAATGCAAGAATGGGATTTCTTGTTTGAAGTGTACTCTCTCTTCTCCTCTGCCTCCTCTCTCCTCACAAACTATCTGACTTGCAATTACAATGCCAAATGACCTCACTATCTATTTGAATTCTTCCTGTATCCTTAGTAGTCGACTCAAAACCCTAGTACACTTAAATACGAATTCCCATCACTTTCCTTTCATAAACGATTTATTCCTAAACATAAGCACATAAGTACTATGAACTATGCAAAAGCTATGTATTTCAAGATCTATCTACATTTCCAGAAAGTCATTAATCATGAATAAATGCAGACAGATTCTAATAACTTTGATCTTAAATTGAAAATTAAACCACAAGGGGCTTAAATACTGAATTTCTATTTAAAGCACTGCACAAAAATTGAAAAATGAAATTCTTTTCAAAAGGTGCATTTTTTGCTATTTAATAATTATATAAATAAAAATATAGCGAGGAGTTCAGTATTTTGTCAATTATTTTCAAGAAATTTATAGTTGGGTCTATTTTGTTTAAAACCCTGACGACGGAACGGAGAAAGGAGAACCTGTGATATAAATCTACATAGGTATACTAGAATAGTATAGCCTTTAGAATGATTGTGGACAGACAGAAGATAATTGGAATTTCCAATTATAAACTGCGGTGTACAGTGAGTTCACAAGGATTCCAACTCTCCATTGACGTTGTTAATTTATAGTAAACTTATCTATTTGTTTTGTGGGATAGAGTGGGTGTGTATTGTTAGTGGGTGACAATAGGTCGTTCGTGCACTCATGCTCTGGTGCAGAGTGCAGAATGGCATTCACTTATCCAGGGTGAACAAGTAAGGGCCAGGATCACAAGTATCTGTTGTAGCATGGCGTTCTGTTTACCTATGTCCTTCCTACGAAGCAGTAGTATCTAATAAAATTCATTAATTAAAGCATAGACATTTTATTTCCTCATGGAATAGAGAAGGGAATTGTATAAATAGGAGGCTAGCCGTTTTTATTGAATAATGGAACATTGTCAACACGGTAAATTGCAGATCCAGTTATCTCAAGGACAGACAGCCATGCACAATCGTTGAATTAACAGAGTTTTTTCAATTATTTTCAGGTCAGTACTCGACAATAAATAACACGAGTCGGAGGGAAGCCACACCTGCCCAAGTTTACTTTGGTGAAGAGGAGCGTCAAAATCGCTCTTCTGAGGTTTGCTATGCTTCATTCTCATTTTTTACAATAGCCCCGCTATACAATAACATTTGGTGTGAATAGCTCCTGAAACATTTCTTTATTTTCCCTTTACTTTCTCCATCTGGCTGAGAACATTTGTGGCCGTCATTCTATTTTCTCTTCGCTCCGTCTTCACTTTTCTCCGATTAAGCCCTTCTTGCATTCAGACAACTGCAAATCAACTTTTTGCAATCACGGACTGCACTATTGCTATTTCTTTCGGCTACACGGGGAAAATAGCGTGTAAAACGTTAATACAACCAAGTCGAATGGAAAGTAATTTTGCTTGCTTGTCTATAAATACTGAGAATTATATGTGCAGGTTATTACCTCGTTTTCTGGTAAAAACAAATATTAAATGAAAGTTATGGACTATTGTCGTATCTCCTTCCGAGAAATGAAAATGTGTAACTGCATGTAATCTTGAAAGGTTGGGAACTTTTATTTCGAAACGACTCTTGCTGGATAATATAATATCTTAGAGTGAGTGCTTATTAAGTTTGCAATGGGGGATAGATATTGTATGGCTGCCATTTCAGGGTTGTGGCAGTAATATGCTACGAAGGTCGTTTATTGTCCGTGAGGGAAAGTGAATCACTCCCGATTCAGTTTTCCTTTAAAATGTCCCATTTTCTATCATTGTGCTTATTACAGGGCATTTCTGGGAATTACAGGAATTCTTTTCCATGGACCTTTAATCGAAATACATGATTTCACACTCCAACTAGCGTTTAATGCTTTTTCCCTATGGACTTTTATTTATTTCTCCTTGTTTCATCACTAAGAGCAATAGAGTCGAGCCATAAAGGTAATTTATGGAAGAGAGGATGGAAGAATGGACATTTAATTTTGTTTTTCAGGCTCGTGCAGAACAATCGACGGATAATAAACAGAACAGTACAGATCAAGGGAATAGCGCTTTGTCATTGACTCTCCTCACTGACATTTGGCAAACAATTAATCAGGGAAATAAAGAGACGTCTTACCGATACCAAAGATTCCCTACATCTCCAGCCCTTCCAATCGGAAATCCAAACTTACCAAGATTGAAAGAGCGCTTAGTTCCTTTCAATGCGAATAGGCAGCAACTTTTCCCTTTCCGTCATCAGAGAAAGTTATTTTTCTCCAGGGCCGAGGACATTAGCAGCCAGGAGCAACAACAACAAGGTACATAAAATAAAGGCCTATATACTTTCTCATTTCTCTCCTCTTAAGTGAACTTACTTAGCTACGTCGCATTTTTTCTCCAAGTCGTAAGAAGCCTTAATGCATGTCATTTAATATGTATATGGAAAATGGATTAAGAAGCCATTCCTTCCCTTTCTACTTATCTCCTTTGAATTCTTTAGTGAAATACGTATTTTCTATAAATAGCTAAAGCTGAGGGGTCGCTTAACAAATCTCTCCCGGATTCTCCTCAACAAACATCTGACTCTGAGGACAAGTCTCACCCAATAACCACCGAACTGAAAAACGACAGATGAACAATATGCAATCTCATTCATTATACAATACGTACGTCAATGACCATGTTTATGTAGGAGGGTAAATCATTTAGTAATAATGACGTTCTATTAGCATCTCTCAACTTTCTACTGAATTCATAATTGCATTGCATTTCTGGAATTCCTTCGATCCGCTAACAAAAGTCAAAAATTTAAAGGAATAAAATATATACCGAAAAAAAATACTTAGTAGTCCAGCGTCAAGGAATTTCAATCTTATCCAATCTTTGGATATGTTAGTGGAAAGTCAGTATCAGCAAATGCTTTTTGTCTGTGACTAGAATGACTTTTTGCAAATTATCTTTGCTCGTAAATTGTCAAGCGTCTGTACTACGATGACTTTTGACTCAAAGCGTCGCTTTTCCAAGGAAACTATTTTGTTAGCCATTGTAAAAGTTCCTTGTTAGATTATCGGGAAACGGCAGAGTAATTTCCCCATGAGAGAACTTCTCTTCTTCATTTTTAAATGCCATTTCAACCCTAATTGATTATTGCCGAATAATTCCCATTGCTAAAATTATAGTAATGATTTTCTGAATGCAGAAAGGTAAAATAGGAGAGAACTCATGTATACTTCAATTTGCCATAACGGTATTTTCAAAGGAATGTGCGTCTTAGTTTTATTTACTTTCATTCTTTGTTGCTGTTCAAATAGAAAATAGGATAAAAAATGACAAATTCAGATTAAATGATAAGATGCTAATGCAGTAGGTTTATAATTAAATGTAAAAGATCGATACAAGACAAAGAAGAGAGGCTTTTAGTAATGTCTTCAAGAAACTGGTCGGTTTTATGAATTTGCATGTGATCAATGGACGGCTAATTAAATGCGGGACTTTTAGTTGACGTACGTAGCCGGAGAAAAGTTTAAGAAGAGAAAAAGTAGCCGTGACGAACGTGCTTCAGCTTGAGGAGTGGTAGTTACTATTGTATTAGAGTTAAAGATAATATTCTACATTTGCTACAATAATATTACTCATAAAGAAACTACAGTACCTACCTAAATAATTACCATAGATAGAGCCATAACATTATAATAAATATTGGATAAGCCTGTGCGTTGTGCAATAGCACAAAGCTTTTACATCTCTATGTACATATAAATATTTGTATGATTAAATAAAAGCTGTATATAAAATCCATAGACTCACTTCTATCTCATGTCTTTATTAAAAACGGCAGGAGCCATATAATGTGTATCTTTCTCTGGAATCGCAATCGTAAACGTGATGTTCCATCCTCGGCATGCAATGCTTACTAATTCTGTTTTGTGTAATGTCTATTTCATTGGCATGTTCTCGTCCTAGACAGTTAGACTCTGAAAATGCGACACGAATCTCACGAACGAATATCCATCTACTTAAGTTTACATACACATAAGATAAACATTTTATGCATTGGAGCTATAGACCATCACATGGCCGATTCTCTGTCACTTTCTCTATCCTATAGCATATTAGTCCTTTTATTGCCCTATTTGTACAGATAACGCTCTAAGCAGTTCGCATTTATCATAATGAATATTTCCAACTGCGATTTGAGAATAATAGATGAATCGATCTAATTGTGCTTACAAACTAAACAAAGGAACAACGCTAAATCAATATTAAGCCCCCTGAATCAATATTTGAAGTATTTGAATAAATAGTGAACTGTTTGAGCCAACAAACGAAAATTTAAATCTAACTATCAACCTACTACTCGACACTGGTGGCAACCGTTATCCCATAGACACGACCCAAGTGTTAATACAGACAGAATATTTTCAAATGATCTTATCACATCAATTCCTGCACTACATAACCAAGTGTGCCTCAATATGTCATGCCATGAAACGCATACAAATAAACCGTGAAAGATATTTTTTTCAACCCACTCGATAATCTTGGCACAGAAATATCCTTTGATGGAATACAAATGATTCTTCGAAATGGCGGCGACGTTTCCTTACAACTCTCAACCAAAAAACTCAAACTGAATAACTAAATATTTATATCTACTGCTCTGATTTCCAAAATATTTGTGTTTGATAGCTATTTCACAATATCTGATAAGTGCATTCTGGAAAGCAGAAAATATTTACTCGTTAGTTCAGTCGTTTTTACCATCAGCGGCTTTTATAGCACATTTTTGATTAGGAATTTGTAATTTTGTAGCTAAATAAAAATATCCAGAGGTGATAAATTCCTTTACCACTTTCAATTCAAAGACAACCAGCAAAATTTTAAATAAATTAACCCAGCAAAATTTTTCAATCTCTATCAGTCTATATCTATGGTAGAGGGATTCTAAAAGTTTTGTTGTAAAAATGTTATTAACAGGAGTTTACCCGATAATAAATTATAAAATAGCAAGCTATAGAACTACTTAGTTTTAAAAATAAACTATTTCGAGCTTTACATTTGGAAGTTTTTAAAGTTATCATTAATAGAGTTGTATTGAGTAATGGAAAGCCTAGAAAAAGGGGAACAGAAAGCTAAAAACTTTTTAATGCTAGAATTGTCATTTGAGTTGTTACATGGGTTATATAAATATGACGCAATGTGCGGATGTTATGACATTAGCCTATGGTTGCTAATTGACAATTTGATCATTGAATGCTCATGATCGTTTACAGTTGCAATAATCTCACGTTATTGATATTTGCTAGTCCATCTCATTAAATTCTCTATTATTTGTCTATTTCTATTCCTATTCCTCGAAACCACAAGCAATAATATTAGATATTGCGTTTTATCTTTTATGCGACGCATTTTTCAATTTGAAATGTGATGCTGGAGAAGTGGCTAATGGTTGCGATATAACATTTTATATAACTGGAATGGAAAAATGGTTTAATGAAGCGCCTTAGCTGTCTCATTGATCCGGGAGTGCTGTAATTGCATGTAACGTGAGAGAGAGAGTGGAATTGTGTTGGAAAGAAATGTCTGAGGTCATGCAGGGAAATGTATATCGTCTTGCCCCGTTAGAAATTTATTATGTGGAAAATTCCATGGATACTTCAGCCACAAGCAACTCCCTCAAGATCTAATAATTTAGTTGATTTCCATCCACGTCTATCAAGAAGAGAAATCAATACCCGCCAGCCTTAGATAATATCAAAAACAGAAATTCTATTATCTCACATAGAAACGGAGAAAATTGAAGTAGTTTATAGAGTAAAACCAAAGCCATGTAAGTGAAAATCAAACGTCACATTTCCCCAAGTCCATATTATTATATCTATCGAGCAGAAAGGAGTCTGAGAGTTTACCTTGACTTCAAAAGATATATTTCCTATTTACATTACTAACTTTCTCTTTTCCCTCTAAATAATGTAAAGGCTATAAATTTTATTTCGAGAAGGAGTTTGCGTCAATATTTACAAAGCTACTGATGCTAGTCTCGTAAAGTAGGAATGACCATTTACTATTAACAGTGCATAACTCTTAGGATTTGATATTTCACAGTTGTTTCGGGTAAAATGAATTTTTAAAGACGTTCTTACTTACTCGTCGTGATAGTGTAAGGATGAGGAAGAAAGAAAAGAAAAGTTGATCTGTCAAAAGCTAACAATGAGGAGAAATGGAGCAGATGTGACGTGAGTGTGAGTGTGTACACGTATTTATATAGAGCATAGCCTTCCCTTTTAGGATCCACATAGATCTTGCCAGTAATATTGTCTAGCTGTGTGAAAGGGAGACTATTCTGATGAATTTCACGGAGATGACGATGGAAGAGCGTTGTGGAACTTTGATATTTGGCCATTCTGTGCCAAGCCATCCCTTCCACAACATATACATAAGCATTCCCCATAATAACCGATATAATAAAGTACCTAAGGAGAGAGAGAGAGAGAGGACAGGATTATAGCATAGGCGACGAGACGACAAAGTGCCATAAAATGTACAAGGTCTATCGCTAAGGATCCGATCTTTATTCCATTCCACAATACTACTCCACTCAACTCGCTGACTACTTTTACTCGCTTTCTCTTCCTTTCAAATGCCCAGCCTCATAACTCATCTAATGTATTACAGCATAAAGCTGCCCTTCACACATAATGCACATGGGCACATATAAAGCCTCTGTCTCTCGCGAATAAATACTCATACGGATAGTAACCAAGGATGGCATCCCCATACTAATAATAATGATAATAATAATAATAATAACAGGTATCCCAGGCACATGGAGGCATATCATTTCTTAAAGCACGTTGTCAACTCTGCTACTCCTCTCTGGGATATTAATAGTTACATCGTTGTGTGTGTAAGTGTAGTAGAAGATGTTCTTGTAGAAAGGTCCTTGCCGACTGAAATTGATTCTCGTTTCCGGGAAGGAAGGGAAAGGACAGACTGGCCTGGTGCAGCAGTAAATAGTGCAGATACACTCCCACTCCTCCAATATGACAACATCCAAGTTAGAAAAAGAGAAAGTTCCCGGAAAATAACCCTACTCCATTTCTACATTGCATTGCTCAAGATTGCATTTTCTGACGTGTTCTCTGTATCTACATACTTAGTCGCCTACCGTCCCTCTCCTCATTCTCCCTCACAATCCTTCGCCTGAGTTTAAGGTGGAAAAAAGAAGTTAATAGTCGTTCCACTCCCTTCCACATCCCATGCTTCAACCTTAGCTTTTAAGTACTTATCATATTATTTCCCCTGCACTATTCACATTCCTCCCTCCATCTAAGTATATGTACAAGAGTAATATTCTCAAAGTACATTTCCTCTATCACATCATTCTTCTTCCTTCGTGCATATCTTACACACATGCACACATGCACACACACACACACACACTAATGACGTAACAACGGAGCATTGCCATCCATAAATGTATATAGTGTATTCTGTACGTCGAAAAGTGTATCCATTCGTACTTATGTTTAGATATTTATTTAATAGGTACATAATAGCAGGTAAGGCACTGGTAGTTTGATAGTTCAACACTCTGCCTCTCTCCTATTTGCTTTTCGACTCTTCTTCTCTCTCTCTCTCTGTATTGTGGCATTGTAGTGCCAGTTTAGTGCGTCGTGTTCTAAGTTGTACTGCACTTATTATAAAGCTCAATGTACACGGGTATTTAGCTATAAATACACAGTATTATGGCCTTCATATGAAAAGTGCTAAAGTTCTCTCTTGCTACTAGCTGGATAGAAAGGAAAAAGTAGAAAAAACATAATCGATAGCATTTGGAGGGAAGCATAGGAGAATGCCTAATAAATGTAGCACTGGTAGATAGGACTCTATAGAAAAGTAGTTTGGAAGGGAGACGAGGCCATGGCGAGGCAAGGAAAGGCACGCCACGCCAAGCCAACCTACACAAGCCATCACATCATACTACACTACTACTCGGAATACTACTCTCTCTCTCTCTCTCTCCCGTCAGACAGACTGCTACAGCCACACTAGCTAGACTGGTATAGTCGTAGTAGTGAGTCTCACGTCAGTAGTAGTAGTAGTTTAAGTGGAGGAAGGAGTAAGTCTGAGCCATGCTGCATTCTACTACTCTCTGTAAAACAAGATGATAAAGAAGTAGTGCTGCGGATATATATTAGCAATAAGCCTCCCTCTCTATACCTCTCCTTTCGAAAGCATAGCATGTCATAGTGCTACGGTTGGAGAGAGAGAGAGAAGGCGTGCGATGGGATGCCAAGCCATAGAAGTTAGATGCCTAGTCGCCTAGTCGCTAAGTACCCGTAGGGATATAATGGGAAGACAGAAGAGAGAGAGAGAGAGAGAGAGTGCATAGCGAGTAGAAGGACATAGGTCGCATTGGAGGCCTAAGTAAAAGGAAAGTGAGGGAAAGTAAAGTGAAGGAAGTCAGTTGAGCTAAGGCAAGACAAGGGAACTCCAACTCGGCAGCAAAGAAAAGGAAAGGCTGCGAAGCTGTTTGTATGTCACGTTACAATTTACGATTGCCAAGAGTGCATAGCTCAACCTATATCCCTGCCTCCTCCAACTGCACGGAGGAGAAAGGAGGGAGAAAGTCCTTATAGGATCTGGGCCTCCTGCCGAATAATAGCAGTAGGCATACACAGTTCTGCTTTCAGCCAGGCAGAGCTACAAATGCGAGAGCTATAGAGAAAGTGCTATGTGCCTACCTCCTCATTATATTATTATGTAGCAGTTTGTAAGGCCTATCTTTCTCTTTCTCTAATCTACACTTTGACAATGCCTGCCTCTGCCTCCTATAGAGATGGTGAGATAGTTAGCTAGCGACTCTCTTTCTACAGCCACCCAGCATAAGTCCTTTCACGGCCTGGCGTGGCGTGCGTAGGTACGTCGCCTATTCCCCACCACACCACACACCTACAATCCCTACACACTTTCTTTCTCTCTCTCTCTCTCTCTGGCCAGATATAGTCTCTGCCTAATTCCCTATAAATATATCTAGTGCCCTATTAAATATATCGCCGCTCCTCCAGCATTACTTTGATTTTATAGGGAAGAGTTGAGTCGTTGCTCGTCGAGTGTTGCCTTGTAGTCGTTGTGTGTAGCATTGGGAGGTCAGCCTATGTCCACAGTCCATACACTCGCTTTCCCTTCTTTCTCCGCTCTATAACACGGAAATAGGAACAAGTGTGTGTAGTGCGGTGCAGTGAGTAGTGACGGTCCTGTGCGGTCTGCTCAAAAGCCGGAGTTTCGGCTGTCCACAAAGAAAACGGCATAGCTGCACTGGAGTTCCCATAGAATATATTATATATGTATATCTCCTGTTATATCAGCTATATGCCCTATAGACGTCGCTAGTGAGATGGAGTGAGAATGTTGAATAGGCAGAGAGAGAGAGAGAGCTATAGCCCCCTCTCGCCTCAGCATGCACTGCGTAGAGAGGTGTCTGGGCGAAAGAGTATAGCTGGGCATATTGGGCTGGAAGTGTGTTTTGTGCTGTGTAGCGGTGGAGTGCTGGGTGAGTGTAGTGGCAGTGTATAAGACAGGCAGGCACATGCAGCTCTTTTGAGGGAGCGAGTGAGCAGGCAGCTTTCCTTCCTTTGCTTTGACTTGCCTGGAGTAGAATTTTGGCTAAGGCTGGCTGGTTGTGCCTGCTGCTGGCCGAGTCAAGCTTCGCACGAGAATTTTGTCCCAGATTCACAGAGGGAATGTTGCCCTGCGCCGTCTTCCTCCTCTTAGTTCCTATGTGACTGTGCTGGTGGATACATCTTCTTCTCGTCCTCACAGTTTCTCCTCAGGTTAGTCTAATTTATTTTACAGCCATTTTAGGTTTCAAGGGGATGCCTTCATAATTAATTTGATACCCTGGCAAGGTGTGCTCTTTTTACCTGTATTGTCACCTTTTAAATGCATATTTTTAATTCGCCTCAACTTAGCCCTTTCTAATTACACGGGATTATTTACGTCAGTCGCTCCTTCGATCTCCCTTTCTTTCTTATCTCTTTTTTAGTAACTCTGCTCTTCTCGTACTCTTACTTTACTACTAACTTATTTATTGCTCACATCTCTACTTGTCCTAGACATTACTACATTACATAACATTTACATTACTACTTCTCTTTAACATCTCATACTTCTCTACTTACTCTCTCTCTCTCTTTCTGTCTCTCTTCTCTCCTTCTTACATTTCTCTTTCTGTTCTCAACTCGCTCTCTGTCTGCTCGTGTTCGTTCACCTGACTTGACCCTCAAAACTTTCGTTGGATCGTCTCTTTCAATTCAGTCCAATCTCTCTGTCTCTCTAACCATAACTCTCTCTCTCTCTTTCTCATCTATTTATCAAGTAGTTCGAGTAGTCTCTGTAGTTCTTGTAAGTACAGTAGTTCCGTATTTATTACCGACAGATCAACCATCTCTCTCTCTCTCTGTACTCTCTTCTGTACTCTCAAGTAGTAATATTTATTGTCGCCAACAAATCCCACCCTATCAAATTGTCACTCTGGACTATTTATTCTTTCCCTGTCCAAATAAATACATATCTGTGTGTAGATAGAGAGCACGTTTCAATTTCTATTGCAGTAGAGTAACCTCTTAGCTAATTAATTAGCTTCTAACTTTGCATTATTGATTTTCGTCTAGTGGTAGCCACACCGTGCCGCACTACAATCCTATAATAAAGCTCAAATCATTCAAACTAACTCCCCGTCTACAAAATTCCGAGTAAGTAGTACCTAGTACATAATATGTGTGTTTGTTCTGTGGCTACATTAACACATTTAACTAAGTACTCCTTCTACTTCACTCTCCCTTTGATTTCGATAATAGAAGCCAATTAGTGCAATTATTCCATTTATGTCGAATCCCATTGATGATTGAAAGTCGAGTTTTGTTGTGTCGTTGCCGCACGTATGTCATCCCACTACCAAACAACCAACTCCTAATCTCCACAATTTCATTCCCTTCCACTATCCAGACGTTTTCACACACTCAATATAAAGACTTCCTTTTCCTAACTTTCTTTCCGATCTCTCTTTCTCTCACTTTCTCTCTCTCTCGACTGTATTTATAGAAATAGTAGATCTATGATAGTAATTGTCTGTTTGTACTGAAATCTAAACTAAATATATCTTTTTTAGAGTGTACTGTGAAGATCTCTGTTGTCTGTGTCTGTGTTGTCCCATCCTACGTCATCCACACATTGCATTCATCCATCCACTCATTAAGCCCAGCCAGTTGTTTGCTTTCTTATATATATATCTATATATATCTATATATATTATATATCTGTTAGTGTGAAAGTATTTAATCCTGTATCGACTAGTAGCCACTTTCTCCATATTATTACATACAACAATGAGCATGCAGCCTTAGCCGCACTTCATTCTCTCGGATCCTTCATTTCTTCTCTCTTTCTCTCTCTCTCTCTATGTCTAAGCTAACCCAAAACGGATTAACACTTTCCCCGTACTTTCTCCAGCACATGTGTTAAAAACCTTGGGCCTTCGAGTCCTCATTCAAATACAGTGGCCTACTTTCTCAGTGTCTTTTTTCATCCCATTTCCCATTTTTCATCTCTTTTTTCCCTTCTTTTCACACCCAGACTGATTTATCATTAGCGAACCGCTCTTTTATCTCTGCGAGTCCAGTTTGTTGTAAATATACATTAACTCACTCACTCCACCTTGAATGAAGATAGGAGAAAGCAGCTGCTGCATAATATTCTATTTACTTAGCCCTATCTCTCTCTGTGTCCGCATTACATCCTACTATGTAGTCTATGGTACATCTCATTCACTATATAGTATTATTGTATTCCAGTGAACCAAACCCACCCACCCTGCATACTATATATCCCTATATATTTATATCTATATATATAAAACATACATTATATATATATACATATATATATATATTTCCGTGTAAGTAATCTAAAGCAAAACCCAAAAGCAGGTTACTTTCCCCTCAAAGGCTATTCTTCTTCTGTGTGCCCTATAATGCTAGCCTAGCTACACCCATACTGTTAGACACTAACATTGTTTAGCATATATCCCAGTTATATTGAACATCCACTCTTCTTTGCGTAAGTAATGTTGCAAAAAATCTGTAGAAATCATGCATAGCCATCTTCCTAATGCTTTCCTCGCTGCATTTCACTCCACTAATTTTTGACTACTGTCATGTCACTCTCACCTTCCTTTTATCTCAGTAAGCCTATAGATCTGTGTACACACCTGATCTAACTGAAGCATCTTGTGCCCACTCTCGTCTCCCTCATTTTCCTAGACTACTTTACTTAGCTAGCGTTCTGTATGTAATCCAGCACTATTTCGAAACAAGTTCATCCCTCAGTCGAAAAAATATTCTGTACACACTGGTTGAGTGGAGTTACCTTACTCGCTATATTGTATTGTGTATGACTGTACTTGTGTGCATATACTGTATGTACCTACTGTACATTTATCGATGTGGCGCTTATATTCCACTTATATTTCATTCATTCGTTCATTCATTCATTAGCAACTTTTAGCCAAGCTGAGCCAAGCCAAGCCAAACCAAGCCCACCTCAGCCCTACCATGCCAAGCGTAGTAAAGTAAAGTAAAGCAAAAGCCAAACCAATACAATTACCAGCCGAATATCGCAAACTAAAGTTAACTGTGTCTGTATTAGAGCCAAGCCAAGCCAAGCCAGCATATTATGCGTACTCTATTCTGTACTTACTCTGTTGCCACGCGAATGCAATGCAATCCATCCTAAGCAAATTTTATGGGAATCGCCTGATTATCGGTGGTGCCTGGTCCTCTGGTGGTCCTCTTGCTAATAATTTCATACTCAGTATTGTACGGTGCTGTACTTACTCTTTAACTTATTTCAAGCTCAAGATTCCTCCTCTGATTGGCAATCCTAAAGTATTGACTTTTAGCATTAGTTAGTCGTAGAGCCCAGTACTCGCAACAGCTACCTATGTAAGCCGTTATCCCCCACATCTATCTATCTATCTATCTAGCTATAATGAATAGTTTACCTTACATAGTTAATTTAATTGTACCTACGTGTAATTGAGTCCATTTGACGGATACTAGAATTAAATAGTTTTGTACCTAGCTATTTAGTCCTATAAACATAGTAGTATGTAATGTCATGTTCATACTGTCCTAGTTATTATTAGTATTTAGCTTATTACAAAGATATACGTAGTAATTGAGCAGATTCCACCACCGCCATCACTGCCACCATCCATGATTCACCTTTTTACTATACTTACCTTCTTGTCTCGTACTCTATTACATTAGGCACTAGTTATTTATAATTTACTGTAGTTAGTAACTGACTAACCATAATTATACGAATTTCCGTAATTAATAGTTACCTACTTACTTAGCACACTAATAATGACTACTTGACTATTTACTATTAGCACGTTGGTATTTATACGTAGCTATTTTATTAGTTGATGCATGTGAGTCACCATTTGGTCTTATTACTCACTAGCAGTAACAGTTACACTGTGTAGAGTCGTTGGTTCGTTCGTTGCTAATAAATGTGCGTGCTTTCTGTTCCACTGACTCATTCATTTTATTCCCATTGAAATCAATTCGGTGAAAAGAATTCGAGAGGTGAAATTTTAAAGATGGAAATAAAC
This sequence comes from Tomocerus minor, assembly GCA_009936455.2. Taxonomy (NCBI): domain Eukaryota; kingdom Metazoa; phylum Arthropoda; class Collembola; order Entomobryomorpha; family Tomoceridae; genus Tomocerus; species Tomocerus minor. Next base: position 57,489 of record JAAAYG020004216.1, read on the forward strand.
CCCTTAGGTGGTAGAGGCTGTCTAATTGACTGCCTCTTATCTGGAGTCAGTAAATCCAATCTCCATCCGTCGTGTGGTTTCCTCTGGAAGGAATAAGCTGAGCTGACTGCGGGTCAACAAGACGATCACACATGGGAGAGTAGATTCAGGCCAGAAGAAGAGTTCGCTGTCTCTTCTGTCCATTCCGTTCGTACGTATGTGCTTGGTCATCCAGAACCAGATCTGTACATGTGCTGACTATTTAAGATGAATTGAAATCGTGATACCATACTTAATCTGTGTACGTTCATAAGAATATCTTTCTTCTCTACTTTCTCTACATGTAATCCTATTCCATCTCTCTCTCTCTTACCTGTAGTCATCACATTTCATAGAGCACCATCACATCACTCCATCTATTCTAATATTAACCGTAATAATATTATTATGCTTACCTGTACTTAATTCTCCATAGTCAACTCATGCCACTACACAATTATTGCCATTCATAGTACACATTGCCCCGTAATCCCCAATAATACTTTTCTGTGTCAGTAAATTATAGTAATCGTTACTTACGCTACGTAGCGTACTTATAATTATGTTTCTTTTAAAGTTCTTCTATCGTATTATCTGATAGATATAAATGATAGCTGGTGTATGTAATTTGTAGCTCCGTTTGTTATTACTACACATTTATTCCCTTTAGATACGGGGAATTGAATTCCTTTCTACGATGTGTGCACCTATAAGTCATGTAACGTTGAATCAGCAGTTTCTTTTAAATCCATTTGACCAAAAAACTATTTCTGTAATCTAAAAAAGTCTTCCTTTTCCCTTCCACGTATTCTACTATAGCCAGTAGTGGTATAGCGACATTAAATTAGGTAGCATTTTATGTCTCTTGTGTACATTGTATTGTATCTCGCTTGAGTTGGTAATCTTTCTTTCGTTTCGTGCTCTCGAAATATTAACAACAACATTATTATCTTGTATACATAGGGAAAAAAGGATGTTGTATAAAGTAGATCATGCCATCCACCTATTCAGGTGACTGCGAGCTATTTCAATAGAATTCCATTTATATATTTGTGTTATTCCTACGTGACGTCCTGGCATTCTTATTTTTTCGTCTGTACATGAAGGAGCTAATAATGATTCTCATACAGCAAGGATTCTGTTTTGACGAAATCAATTCCTATTCGTTTTCCCTGTTGCAAAAGAGAATATCTGCAAGCATTCCTCCTCCTAACTGCTCAGAACACAATTCCAAATAAGTGCCTAAACAAATTACGACAGAAAGCGTTATAGCTACAGATAACTTAATTTCTTATAATTAACTAGTGTATATATCTATTCAGTTGTAGTCTACTATTGTTATTGTAGTTGTTAATTGTTTTTTTGCAAGGTAAATTAACTAGGGATAATTCCCTGACTGAGAGAAATTCTTTTCCGTAACCTCCTCCACGTACTATTATTACTCATCTTGTAGCCAAGTAATTTATTTTGGTTATTCAATGAACGGAATTAACTGAGTCGCTCACGCACTCCTTCACTTGACTCCCAGAAAATCACCAGCTCGTAGTTCTATGTCGCTGTGCACAAATAGATTAGAGACTGAAGATATTATGAAAGGAAGAGCTAGAGCTAGGCTGTCTGCTTGTCTAGCGCAGGAGGAGGATATTAATCCCTTGCAAGTTTTGCATTATAGTGGGAAGCCCGTCAAGTTAACTTAACTCAATAAGATCAACTCGGAACGACAGTAAAGTAAACGGAGACTCCAGACCCATGCACAATTACAATACAATAGAAAGCAAAGTAGATGTGCCATCATCACAAAACATAACCTTGTATATTGTGAAACGACTCTTTTCATATTATTCTTCGTACTTATCTCCACAGTCAGTACTACAACTTCTTTCCTTCATTATTAAGTGATACACGAAAGGAAGCCAGGCCCGGCCTGCCACGATATACAAGGCGACATATCAACTTATTTATTGTGTACTTGCTCTGCATTTGCAAACAAGTGAAAGATCTGTTTTTGAAAAGTTTATAGTGCAGAACATCATGATGCAATTCCCATTGTGCGTCGTGGCCTTCTACATATCATCTCTATCTCTCTCTCTCTCTATCTCTCACTTTATATATCACATTCAAAGAACATTCCTCCAAGAATTCAATTACTAAATATTTATCTTAAAATAGAATCCTTTCTATTCTGCTCACAACGACTACTTCTACTTACTACTTCTCCCAACAGTAATTGTGCATAGTTGAAGGACCCCCCTCTCTCTCTTTACTCACTTATCCTTGCAAAAGTACTTTATTATATTTACTTACGTAAATTCATAGCGACTCTGCCATGTCATCCTCTAGACTTTCTAATCTAATTTTATATCTCTCTGAAACAAATGCATTTACTTTAATTTGATAATTATATGAACAGATAGAGCATCTCGAACTGCAGATGTGGAAATTCCCACACTACATTAGCCTTTTATCTCTAATTGTATATGTACTGCTAATATCTGTGCTACATTTCGCTCCACCCTTTTCAACAAAAGTTGCGATAACATGTTTGATCTACGAAAGTAGTATTTGTTTCAACTTTCACTACAAATTTCCTTATTTGAACACAAAATGCTCTCGTGGAACTAGCGATGTAAATCTAAAAGCTCTTTCATGCTCTTACTCCTACTCAAAAACAAAATCATTCCTAATCACAAAGTATATACCTACTCATATATAATTCCACAATTTCTGTAGAAATTTTGATTCCTAAGTCCTTTTCTTCTCACCTCTTTTCTTATTGGAGATTCGTTGATTTCCTTTGAAACTAAATTTCACTAAATATCAGTTGAAAATGACAAAAGAGAAGGGAATTCATTTTAAATAACAATTGATTCACATTAACTACGTAATTTATGTGCGTAGGGACTTTTTATTCTGAAAAGCAATATTAATTCTAGTGGAAAGTGAATTCTGAGTAATTTTCCTTTGCTCTGAAACTGAATGCAATTTGTGGTCTAATGGGATGTTCCCATGAGTGTCTTAGACCTTTGATATTTTTTATCTTGCTCTGGAAGTCTGTTAACATGCGCTGGTTTGGTTGTTTAAGTAGGTCTTAATGTTTACCACGATCTGAACTGAGCTGCAAATGCAAATATCGAGTTGAACTTATAAAAGAGCTACTGTCAGAGTTGACTCAGTCAATGTTACACAAAATTCATTGCCAAAGCACATGAATAACTACAAATAGAAGGTGTTATTTACATGAGTAAACATAAAGATTCCCGTTTCGCTATTCGCTCAAAGTACCATTATATTGGCGGTGCCTACAGATTTCCTTGTTCAGTTAAGTTCGAAGCGAAGTGCCGTTCTGATTCACTTTCAATTCAATATCCATTTGCTGCAGAGCATAACGAAAAGAGTAGAGATAGCGAAATATTTGGGAGTATATGTAAATAAGGGGAGTGAATTCATTCTGAGTGGAAAAAGTCTAGTCAGAGCTCTATAGCTACTTTCAAAAGGCAAACATTAATTTCTTGAGGGAAAAATGAAACTGCGCTCTCTTCTATATTTCCCTCTATCTCTCTATAGTAAATTGTGGAGATGATAGAGTCTGCAATTAATTGAACTATTCAATTTCTAAGACTCTAAAATGCAAAAGCTTTTCTAGGCCAAGATATTGCAGTAGAGAGGATAATGGCTCATAGCAGTCAACTCTTAGCAAATATTAGCAATGTATTCTAAAAGCCCAATATCAGCACGCTCATCTCTTTTATTTTCCACAGAAATTCTTAGCCTGAACAATAGTCTTCCTGTTGCCAATTACGACTTCAAAATGGAAGTGGCCATAACATATTTACAAAGTGCTTCAAGGCTACTTTATTGGCTACCATTCTTTTGTCCCTGATACGTCACTCCGGTCAACTTAGAATTCATTGAAAAGCTTTTATCTTATTTTCCTTCTCTTTTCAATAACACCTTTTATGCACACTTTCAATTTAATGTGCTCCTGCAGCGTGCTCAGTCCTCATTATAATTTCTACTGTTCAAATTAATTTAATAGCAGCCTTAGAGGAACATCCACAAATGTTAAAGATAATGACTGTCAGGCCAGGAAATTATACATTACACGAAGTATATGCACTAAAATTCATTGAATAATGTAGGATTTAATGACGCTGAAAATCAAAGGGAATATTTACTTTGCTAAAATGTTTTATTGACATTGATAGTAGATAGCGACAGGTTTTAATTGAAATAAGTTAGATTTTCCGGTATTAATGCTCTTTAGAATTGAGTAGCTTAGCTAGCTAATTTAATGGATTTTTTATTTTAATTAAAACAATTTCCATTAGTGTCTAGGAAGTTGAGAGGAAATCCTTTGCTCAATTACTTGTGGCTGCTACTTGATTTTTATTTGCCGGGTTATGAAAAGTTAAAGGTAATCATTCACGGTTGCGGTCCAGTGAATAAAAGACAAGGGAGTTATATAGTGTCATTTTAGATTAAGTATGATGTAAGCTAAGAGGCTGGAGATGATGTCACAAAATAATCAGGGTCACAAAGACATAGGTCATAGGTTATGTTTGGGAGTTGAGTGGGAGTATTAACTAGGATAAGGACAGAGTCGTTTGTCGGGGATTTATTTAGTGAAGATGCTTTTAGGTAATTGTGTGTTTTGTTATCGAAATTAAAAGTTGATGGTGTGTGAGGAGTAAGGAGTTCCATAAACGCTGTCTGTGCAATTTATTAACGATTACTTGCGCCGGATAAGTAAAGTTGGGAGCAAGCTGTGCCATAATAATAAAATGTAAAAAATATGTCTGTGTGTATTCATGTATGCAGGGGGATTTAATGTATACATTCTGTAGTCGAGGAGGAAGAGGCCATTAGAGAGATCGTTCACAGACATATTCGACTTGAAATATCTGGCAGGAACTCGTTTCATTTTGTTGCTCTCGCTATCGACGTCCTCGTAACTGTAGCGCGACTAGACGGGAGCAGGAGGATGTGTTTTGCAGCCAACTTTGGCGAGAGAGAGAGTGGAGCCGAAGTATTTTCTTGACAGGTTGGCCTAAATCCCACTGCGCCATGCTATCATGACCAAAATGTGTTTAGTCATGCGACATTAGTGTCAAAAATGCATTTCTGAGGTTATTTCGGTTCATGTTTATACCTGTACGCATTTCAGGAGGATTCTTTCATGGAAAAGATTGCAAATGGCTATTGAGGATATTGGGTTGTGTGTGTATGTGTGTGTGTGTGTGCCGCGGAAACAACATGTTGAAGTTCCCAATTAGCTTTGATAACAGATTGAGAATTTTGGTGAAGGCCCACTAACAGTTACAGTTACCGTTAGAATAACGATTTGAGAGGACGAGGCTTTCCATTCCGCTCACAACTCCTTATCTCCCTTCCCATTGTCCCTTATCATCTTAATTTGAGTTATTCGCAATGGCGGGGGATAGGACGAGCAAACATCTTTCTTCGCTCCCTGAAAATTGAGCCGACTAGGACTAGTGCCAAGGCTTTTCTTTTCTGATCACATCCTACCACACATTCGACTCCCTCTTAGTCTCATCAACTCATCATCCAGGCGAATTGGAGAAAGAAGCCAAAGTCGTGTCAGAAATCTCTTCTTCCTAAGAATAGGGCAGTCTGCTGTAACTACGTGAGTGTGGATGTGACTGAAAAGAAACTCCTCTCGCAGCCTGTCACAAAATTGACATTTCCATTTTATCCTTCCTTCCAAGAAACTTTTCTTCCTTATCGTTAACTCCTTACGCCACCGTCTATCCTCTTCTATTTATGTATCTTAATACGGCAGAGATTTCCGCCCGACATTTTCTCCTTCTGATCATCATCCTCCATTTCAGTCTTTTTGTAGGGAAGTGGAGCAGGAGTGGATTGTTGCGACAGGATGGGCAATATTGAAAAAGAGATCTTAATAGGAGATGAGTGAGAGTTAAGAGTAGAGGGATGTTAAGCAATGGAATTATTCACGTTTCCCTTGACAAAGAGAGTGAATTGAGAAAAGAGTCGACTGAGAAAGAAATTAACTAGTGCACAGAGCTCTGTTGTCTCTGTTTTTCCAATTTGCATAATATTAAGTACATACATAGAGTGGCGGGCGGGCGGGTGGAGTGTAATTACGACGGGTGGCTGGCTGAGGAAGTTCGAGACGTCTGAATCTAACTCCTACTTACATATGAAAGGAGAAATCTTGTCATTAATGTTATTTAAGTAGCTCTGAAGGATATCAGCGTTGCTTTGGCTTGGTTGGCTTTCTGATCTATCTCTCTCTCTCTCTCTCTCTCTCTGTTTTAGTTGCAAGGAGGGTGAGTGAGGACATGCAATCTCCTAAATTATTAAATATGGTAGTGCAAATAAAATTACGATGTTAAATTTCAAAGTGGAGCAGAGAGAGTTGGAGTCAAAATGAAAGTATTAATATGAGAAGACAACATGATAGGACAAGAAGACAAATATTTGCATCTCTGTCTCGAGTCAGTTGAGTTGAGTAGAATTGACTTGACTCGCTCCGCTCCGCTTCAGTTATTCGTTTATGTAGAATCCTATCTCTTTCTACTCTGCATTCTATCTCTCTACACACTCCTACTCTCTATGTATCTCTATCTCACCACCTCAAACTCGTCTAGACTCGCATTTTTATACTTTCTCCTCTCTCCCGCTCTCTCTCTCGATATAACTATGGTCCGTATCCTTTCTTTTGTCTACCATTCCCATCAATTCCAAAGTCTACGTCTCCTTGCATGGGCAAGGCTCCTCTCTCTCTCTCTCTTTACATAATAATATCCGACATCTCTCTATATAAACAGAGTTCTTTCTTCTTCCATGCGGCCTCCTCCTATCTCCTCCGCCTGTCTATATGGTGAAGATCCGTATAAGCATCTCTCTGCTGACTAACTGCATAGTTTTGCTAACTGAGGAGGACTATGTCGTACAGCCTCCAGTTAAGTTCAGCTCAGTTCACTTGAGTTCACTTGTAGATACATGCCTGCCTAGTCCGTACATATCCATAAGTGCCTGCCGATCTCCTATTAGAGGGCCAGGAAGGGAGGGAGGAAGAAAGAGTTAAGGCCGGCTGCGAGACTTGTGTGTGTCTGAGGATAGGTGGCTACAGAGAGAGAAAGTGTCTATGTATGTATGTATGCATGTATGTATGTATGCATGTATGTACGTCTCTCGTAAGTATATGTAGAGAGAAGAGAGAGAGTCCGTAGTGGCTCTGAATGAAATTGATTCTCAGTTTCGTGGCAACGGAAATTCTCATCTCATCCTCTATCCCATTTTGGGATAGTAGAATGGAATTGGGCAGAGGGCCAAAAATCGGCACCCATTCCACTTTCTCCAGCTTTCTCTGTGAATGCCTTGAGTTGAACTTAACTGAGTTGAGTTGCATTGGCTCGACTCGCCTCGCCTTCGTTTCGCTTGTCTACTTCTTATCGACCTACATAACATTACATTGCATCGTCTCGCATCGGGACGGAATCGCAAGAATTCCTCTCTGATATTTCTTCTGTGTCTTTGGCTTTCTCTGCTGACTCGAGTCACTCCTCTAGAGAGACTCTTCTCCTTCGCACACGAACATGTCAAAGCAGTCAGCTCAGCCATTCGACATTGTCTGTAGCGTTGTGGCCTGACTTGTGAATCCTGTGTGCCCGTGCAGGGCGAGGAGGGATGCAGTCAAGTCACTACTCACCGCTCCTCCCGCTCACAACTCAACTATTGATTCCCAAACGTGTGTGCTCTGCATATTTATGTCGTAGGTCAGAGCTGGGCTGATGGACGTCATTAATTTCCGCCAGTTCTGTCCACAGCACTTTGTTCTCTCCATTTGCATCTCGGCATAATTCCGAGCCTCTTCCGCCATCGCTCTCACCCTCTGCGACCACCTTCCCTGCCTCATCTCCGAATTGCTCCCGTTTCCTCCGTCCCTCCCTGATATCCCTTCTTCTTCGTCTGCTGAGAGAGAGAGAGAGAGAGAGAGAGTTAGTGTTATCCAAATGCTATGCACAATTTCCTTGGCTGCCCTAGAATCTCAACGCCAGTTTTCTCAGAGTGCACATAAAGTAGGAGAAGGAGACCACAGGAGAGTTGGACAAGGCAGACTAGCGTGAAATATTATGCATGCAACACAACCTACGGCTCCCTCGTCTCTCACCTTCCGATCTACGGCAGTCTTGACGTCAAAAGACTCGCCCCGACCCTCCACCTAAATGTATTTGATGAGAGTGTAATAAAAGTTGGACTTCGCATCTCGCCTCTCTAAATACTCACAGAGCTCCGAACTGCAGGCAGGCCACACTTGTACTCTGAGAGTAGTAAAAGAAATTGAGAGAGAAAAGGGAGGATTCTGTTTTACAGAGTTTTGCAAATGGGGAGCTAGTGAGCAGCAGTGGCCGTGGCGAGATCCGTCTGGCTGATTTTCGGTGAAAGCACCATGGTACATCTTCTCTCCAGCCTCGCTTGGCTCCGTCTCCATTTAATATGGACAGACTCTCAGTAAGTCATTGTCAGTCCTTTTGCTCGGAGCTGTGGTGAATAGCCGCATGGAGCCCAGGCCTTGGTATGCAGAAACGGAATTTGAGGGGCAAAGGGATAACAGGCTATAGGCACTCAACTCAACTCCCTATAATAATGCCATGACTTTGTAGTCCTTTTCCCTGACCTCGAAAAGAAATTCTGCTAAGGCAAATCGGTACTTGCACGTTCTATCTTCTTCTACTCCTACCTACTACAGATATTCTCCTTTCATTGTGTTTGCTGCGGTTCTGACTTTCTCTGCTTTTACCTCAACTTTCACTACTTTCTTTGTACACGTGAATAAACTATTAAAGTCGTAACCTTACCATAACCAACTATGAGAATTTTCTATTTAAAAATGAATAATTCAATCATTCCCCATTCCTTTTGTGCATTTCATTTTAAGCGTATAAATTCTGTCAGAAGTATAAAAGAAGAAGGCTAGGCAGCTCCAACTTCCAACTTGGCAATTGTACAGCCAGCAAATCTACCTCACTTACACATCTCCGTCTATTATCAAAATATTAACTTCCCTACCTATTTTTATTCAGATTAAACTTTTCAATTCTACATATCAGTCCCCTGTTGCCTCCTCTGCTAATATAAACCCTGGCTCATATCAGGAGGAGAGGAGATCAATATAATACCCGCCTACAGCAGAATGACTATTCGATTAAAAATTAAATGTAAATATACGTACGGGTGTTGAGCAATCATTTTAAGATTTCACACGTTGCTGGTTTTCAAATGACTTCATATCACAAGGAAATTACTAATAGGTAGTTACTGGAAAAAAAAGGCGCATCAGACACAATGGCTCATATAAGCGTAACTAGCCGTGAATATAAACTGAAAATAAAAAGAAAGCTACGGTGCTCTAACAGCTTTCATTCTTCTTCTCCTTACTCGTTAGTGCATGCCTTACTCTGAGCAAAAGGCAGACAGTAGTGAGTAGTGACGTTGTTGTATTGTCAAATATTTATCTGACAATTCTTAGTACAGGCCACTCACTACCAAACTAACACACTCACTCCATTTCTTCCTCTCTTTCTCTTTCACTATATTATACTCACTACTTTATTCTATCACATCCTTTCTCTCTTTTCCCTTTTAGAAACTTTAGCTAAATTTTGATAACAGCGATTTTGTCAGCATTCTTGGCCATGTCTGCGTGCTATTCCTGGAAACTCTGGAAATTCTCTTTATACTACATATCTAAACACTGTATACGACTTACTTGTTTGTATATTAAATATATCAAAGAATGTTTACAATTCAATTTCAAATGACTCACATTTTCCTCTTGGTTTCCTCTCCCTCTTATCTTTTACATAGTTATAGAGAAGGAAATGCACAGCCAGCAGGTTACTTTAATAAATAATATACTTTTAGCTTACTACCTTCCATTTCACTTTTGATATCATCCTTTAATCAAATCTTCAGTCTATTCAAATCCTTCCAATGGAATCAAAATGCAGACACTTATCTATAGTGTCCCAATTACTGTATCTTCTTTGTGATTATTTTGATGAGATTTCACTTAATTTGTTGTACATTGTTATTTTATTCGGTACAAAGTGCAAACATTGACAAGAGAATTTTCTTAGAATCCTAGAGTGGATACTGCGTCTTAACTGTGACCTTTAAACAAGCATATTTTTTGCAATATATCTATAGCAAAACCCCTCAATGGGATCATAATTACGCAGATGGCTCCTGTATGTCCAGATAATTTTTTATTGCCCATATGAAAGAACTCTACTTATACTTTGCATTGCCTAGCGGTGATTTCTTTTCCTCTAAGTTCATCTAATGCGATTACTTTTGAATCTCTTTAACATAATGAACAGTGATGCTATTAATATAGAATGCTATAAGCTGCCCTAATTTAAACATGTAAGTAAGTCGCTAACCATCTCAATGAAAGTTTACTAGAACTACTTAAAAGCCCTTTTCCATCAAATGCACTGCACGACGAGGCAATACTGATCTGCCTATATAACTATGATAAATACATTCATTACTATCAGTATATGAATAAAGATTAATGCCACTATACTACTACTTAATAAGCAGGGATGTACAAAAAGCTTACGTAATATCCTCGGGCAAAATCGCAGCCCTATGTCAATATAATGTGCTTAGTTAAAATAAAGTCTCCACTATAATTCCTAGCCTGATGTGCAATGTTTGCATACGTAGTATAATTGGCAAGTTTCTGAATTACCCCAGGATTGACGCATAGCATACAAAGGAATTATTAACATCCACAGTACCTTTCTGTGTTATTCCAAAATTTGGACTACATTCAGAAACTCCTTAATTGGACACTCAATCCAACAATGGTTACAATTCTCAACATAAAGCTTCAATTAAAGATAAAAATCCACATAGTATATACATACTCCAGGATTTTATTAATACGAAATAAATTGAGATTCGATCTTTTTTCAACTTTCTATCAACATAATGCAAAAGAAATATAGATAAATGTATATAACTATATTTAAAATCCTTAATAAATATATATACTTTCAAACTTTTCGAGTTAGTACATCTTTTCAATAAAACATTTCTAATTTCCGCTCAAGATCCAATTTCCTATTGACATGATTGGACATGCTCAATAATTTTACAAAAAGAGAAATCTGCTATTGTTAGGCATCAGGTCTGTGATAAAATGAACAAATTCTTCAATGGAATTATTTTTACTGTACGCTATTTATTTAGCTATGAATGGCCTTACATAATAATATTATCTCAATGTAGAATACATAGTATAGTAACCCGGGCTTGTTAGCATGCAGACAAAAAAAGAAATTTTAGCAGGGCAATGTTTATTGTTGTTGTAGATGTGTTCGTATTCTATGTGGAATACAACTTTCACTTTGTTAATTTGTCTTTAGTGGAAAATGAAGAAAAAACTCAGAGAAAGAGGAGGTACTGATATTTTTATAGCCCGGAAATCTACATATGAAAGTAAAAGATTTATAAAATTCACATGTTCTTTTGTTATGAATTGCGAATTGCATAACTAGAAAATAGGGGTTACTACATTGTTTCGTTTGTAAAACTTTTTACATAAATCCAGAAGAAAGGTGCCAGAAAGTAAGTAATGTAAATAATGGAGAGGTCATTAAAGTCCACATGAGAGCAGTAAGGTGTAATTTGCTATAGCAGAAAAAGGAAACACTATTTACGTTTTCATTAGTTTCTCAACAGACTCTGTGGGGAAGAAAATGAGAAAATACACAGCGAAATAAATATAAAAAATTATATTAAAAAATTAGTACGTAATGTCCGTGGACAAGCACTTTATTACTACTCACTCCGTTTCTTCTCATTGTCAGTAAGGTAGCTATATTTTTTATTAGCGCAAGATCCTATTATATAGACACTAAATAAAAATTGCAGATCTCTTAGACTAGTTGAACATAACACAGCGTACTTCCCTTTTGGCACACATGTCAATATAGATACTTATTTACAGCCCATTAAAATGTTAGGTCGCTAAATCGGTCGTTAGGGTAGTACCAGGAAATCTTGTAAACCGGGATCGATTGCATGTATTCCCTACAATACACTTTTAGTGTAAAACTGAATGCTCTCTGCTTGTGAATTCCAAATGAAGTTAGAAAAATCTTGCATTTAATCAGTCACATGGAAATGGATTTTGAAACTGAAATAAATCAAATACAAATGAATGAAAATGGAAAGTGAGAAACTTAAGTTCATTCAAATGCACAATTGAAACTTCCTTCCAAAGAAATTTCTTGGAAACTCCGGTTTTTTGAGTTTCTCCCATTCTAGCTTAAGGTGGGAAAAGGAAAACACTGCATATACAGTATATTCTTCCATGCAATGTCACTGCAAATTTTATTTGGTTTTTTAATGGTTTGTACTGTAGGTTGCTATACGCAAAATAGATGTTATAGTAGCGTGAATGACATTTCCAGTCTACAGTTGGAATTTGCTGAAAAGTTTCTAACGTTTGTGGAGAAATCTGTCCCGCAAAATTATTGAGGACACTTCAGCCCTCATTGGCTTAAACCGAGTTGAGTATATTTTCTGTATGAATCAGGGTTGAGGTGGATAAAATGAAGGGGTTGGTCAAAATTGGATGAAATTGGTTTTATCCACCTTAATTTTGAGTTTTGGCCGGATGAAATAGTAATTAACATCGAATTTCATCCTATCCAATTTTGTCCAAGTGGTTTTTATGGATGGATAAAATGATAAAATTGAATTTCATCCGGACAATATACAACCCTGGTATGAATATTCAGGAGTTTTCTGGTGGGGATATTATGTACAGGGCCCTCCAAATATAAGCTCCCATTTAAAGGCTATAATGTTGCTTTTAAACCGAGGTTTCTACCAAAATTAGGCAACCTCAATAAGAAATAGAATATAATTTGCAATATGATGATTTTTTTTAAACATTTCTTAAAAGAAAGAAAAATTCATTTACGATATTCAAATGGCATAGATAGAATTAAAATTGAAACTATTACATTGTACATCCAACTGTATATTGTAGATTGGAATGAAATATTTACGCTATATCATAGGGCCCAGTATTACTAAAGAAACATCATAGAAATTTTAAAGTGAAGCAAAGTAGGCTGTCGAACAAATCTCGGGTTAGGTCCTGTG
>JAAAYG020004217.1:0-29043 GCA_009936455.2 Tomocerus minor
TTCTATTTGGACCCTCACTTTTAAACTTCATCGCATATTTTATAATATTCCGAAATCGTGTAGACCTCTCCTTAAGATGTGTAAAAGTGCATGAAAATTGCAACAAAAATAAAACTAAGTGTTTAAATACATTACATTGTTGACTGCTACGTGATTCAGTCAGCTTAATTTTTATGTACAGTTGTCATACACAATTATCTGTATATGGTACAAAAGTGCAGTGTAAAATGTAAATGCATTGTACATCGTATTGTGGACAAGTAACTGCACTATTTGCACTAGCATCTAACTAAACCCATTACAATTGAGCTTTGAAGTTACTGTTTCGAGCGTTTGCTTGGCAATGTTGTATATTCTCACTTAAAGGCTGTTGACGTAGATGTAAATTGGCCAGAACAAATATTTAGAAATTTCGGATAGCTATCAGCGTTTAAACTAAGTATACATGTGGAAAGGTTAGCTGTTATTCTTTGACTTTATCGTACCTTGTTGCATGCTTTCAAAAAGACATTAACATCTCTTTTTCCCAAAGTCCGAAATCACGGTTTATTGTAAAGCCTAAAATAAACCGAAACATACCGCAAGTTTTTCAGACCGACTGCGTCAACAGAACAAAGCCGATCAGGGAGAAGGTCTTCGTTCCTAGAACATGTAATTGCATAAAAGAGAGTGGTTCTAGTTTCTATAGTGTAGCAGATACGTATATATTATATGTATTGGTAAGTAAGTCAAGTTTACTTTAGGATTTGCTTCTGCTTTTCCTCGACCTTTCATGCCATATGCCATTTTCCGATGGCTTTCTATTGTCATGCAACTTCTAATGAGCAAACGTATGCTTGTGAGGGAAAGAAGGGAAGATAGCTGCAGTATGATTGCTGAGAATTTGCATTGAAAATGCTTTCAACATACGCTAGCTACTACATTAGCAAATGCAGCCATTTAATTCTCCAAGCTTTATGTAGCGTGTGTTTCAAAATCTTAAGTAGCTCTCGATGACATTATGATACTAATAGCACGGCTCTTTAAATGTTACTCATAATTAATGCCCAAATTACAAGGGCAATTCTCTGTCTCTGAATGTAAAAGGCTCTCCCCACTATTCCACAAAGCCACAAATTAGACAGCTATCCTTAACTATAAAAATTTTCTGTAATTTACGAAGTAATTTTTCTAGTTCTCATTTACATAGCCCGCAGTACTTTCATCATAGCCACATTAGTACACTTGTGTTATTATTGTAAGAAAAACGCATACTATATTATATATAAAACGAAGAACTTCACTGGTGCTGATGGTGGTGTACTGTTCTGCTTTTATTTCAAGTGTGTCCAATGTAAGCTCCACCCAGCATGCCATAGCTCAGTGTATTACTGCTAATTTAAACTAGCATGAAAGGTTAAATCTACGTTACATAAAAGTAGGAGCATTCTCAATTTAAGACAAGGATGCCGAATCGTGTATGAAAAAGTTTTTTCTGTACTGTGCATTTTATGCTCCCTCAAGACCAGACGCTGCCATTACATCTTAAAGTAATGGCAGAAGTTCACAATTAGAAAATAGAACATACCAACTTCCTTCCTACATTATAATCGTAGAAAGCACTGCAAACAACAGTAAAACACAGAATAATAATCCAATTTTATTTATATCTTTCCCCACTATCATGTTGTTCACATGATATCTGGAAATCCTTAGAATAATTGATAGTCATAGCAGAAATGACGTCTATAAATAAACTACGGAACCTGTAAAATTTTGTGCTATCTATTATAGCTATAGTTTTAATGTTCAAAAAGCCATTCAGAATTCATTCAAATTAAAATAACTAATCTTTCCACTTTTATTGTTATTCAGCTTCTTTAAGGTAAACATTATATTGCACACAATACTGACTTCATTGTGGAATGTAGCACCTAATTTTCGAATCTAAATCGAATGAGAGAGCACTAACGCATGTATAACTATTCAAATATTAATGCCTGCATATATAAATTATTGAGGGTATTTACAATTTTAATATACTGACATAGCTATTCAAGGTAAAACGACTAGGTAGCATTATATGGCTATGGTTAAATAAATATCAAATAATCTTGTAAGCTAAGATATTTATGGGACATGCATAACTAACAACTACAATTTGTACTGTACGCACCTATGTAGTAAAGGAATACATTTTAATACATATTAGAGTTTATCACGCAATACCTCTGTGGTAAAAGAGGTGACATATATATTCATGATGAGATGACTTGTGCTTACGCGAAGTGTTTTATGTACCTGCTAAATTCTGGTATAATGTAATACTCTACAACAAAAAAGTAAAAATTCAATTTGCTACCACTAAAAACGAGACTATTAAGAACCTGATTTTTTTAAGACAAACTTAAAATTATTTCTGTCCATGGACGATTTTGATTTCGATTCTCTATGTGTAAGAAATAGTTCAATCATATATCCATCTCATGCGCCGGTATTACTTGCATATTAGACTTAATCTTATAGAAAAGGATATGCCTGACAAAGTTGTAAAAAAAGCATTACAAATTGTTTGGGAAATCGTGGAGTTGCCATTTGGTGATTTTGTACTAATAGACACCTGCAACACAGCCGAAACTTAATTGCGAGCAAAATAAAAGCACGGGCCATTAAACTGCGAAACCTGTTTGTCACAACTCGTATATATCTCCAATAAATGCCTGCTAATAATAGCAGTTTTTCATTTCTTCACAGAGCTTGGAGGCATTAACGATAAGTATGAACTAGATTTATATCTCAGTAGGCTAGTAGATGCCATTAAGGTAATTTTCCCTTCCCGCAAATCACACATATCAGTAGACATGACGTGCCCGAGTTATTGTCTCGGTTAGGTGGCTATTATTCAGCGATTCTAGATTCTATAGGAATTGCTTAACTGCCGGTGCTGATGCTCCATCTTTATAGTAAACAACATCTCTGCCCGCATTCAAAAATATGAGTATAGGTGCACACAAATTACTAGTGCGCATTTATTGCTGTTTTGTCGTAATTTATTTGGTAGTGTCTCTGACATTTATGACGTTGAATGGGCTCTGATGATAATTCGTCTATGTACAGAGATTCTTATAGCCATCCTAGTGTAAAATTCTGCTTAATGCAAACTAAAATAGATTTCAGGAAATTAAATCACAAGCGCCTGCTGCTTTGCTGTGCTGAGTGAGCAGTTCTCCTATTAAAACTCAGTGAACTCTTTATTGCATTAATACATGTCTAAATTCTTATTCTTGATCAACAAAAAAATAAATCTTTCGAAAATGGTCCTTGGAGGATTCTGGCTCGACAAATGACAAAATGCAGCGAGACGCGAGAAAAAAGGGGATTTCACTCAGCAAGGACTCGAGGAGAAAGGAAAAGGCTGTTTGTATTTGCATTACTGATATTCGCCAGCAGCACTCTTTTTACAGATGATGATACACACCATTATCAGACTTACATTTCACTATAGTGCACTAAGCTTTAACACATTAGCACAACCGTACAAAACTCTGAAAAGCAGTAAATAAATGGAAGCAAAACAAAGAAAAGTAACGTAAAACGCAGATGTATGTAGTAATGCAGCATCCATAAATAACGTACCAACGCGTAAAGTCGTCACGTAAGCTAAACTAACGATAAGCTATAAATGTAGAATAGAAAGTAGCAATAATATAAGCTGATAAAAGCCACAATGTTCTCTCTCTCTCTATCTCTGGATACATATGAATATATTTGCATGCTAAAAGTAACAGTAACTCACAATCAGAGAATGGGAAAATACATTAACTAACAGCCAAAGCAGAATTACCCATGTGGCCACGAATAGAACACCTTAAGGTACTCATAACCAAACGAGTTCTTTACTATAACCTACTTTAACGATATAAGATATATATCTATAGGGAAATAGAGCAAAACTGTTATTTGCCTCTTTAGAACTCAACACTAATTTCACAGCAGGAACTGATGACAAAATGTAGCCATACATTTTCTTAATTTACTACACAACTAAGTATAAAGGACAAACACGTATGAATAACAATATGCTAATGACTTATCCCAATTAACTACAATATGCAATAGATCAATGTTAGATGTGAATATGATTATTATAGCAATGCAATGCTCTCGGGTCAGTCTTATTGAAAATTGTTTCTAAAAGTGTAAAAGTTAGAAAGAAAATGTGCTGCACATTTTGTTACTGTATGATTTCTGTCAAAGGCGGATAGCTACGTTAATTACGTCAAGCGCACTAAACTAGTTATATACCGTTATATACCATTTCCACCTATAGAAAATTCATTTATTGTCCCATTGTCAGTAACCTACTTCTTAAGTCATCGTACTCACTTATGAATTCATACGAAATATCTATTTATGACTATCAAAAACCAGTATATCCTGGATTTCGCAGTTAAAACACAGAAACAGATAGGTAGCTATTATAAGTCATAATAAGCCCTGGCGGTCTTATCACTAAACCGTAAAAGCTTTTCGCATGGGCACTCAATGACCCGTTATGATGATTTCTGCATCAAATAAAACCCAATACTTCCATAAAGGACACACATTTGTAAAATATACCAACTATTTACGAGCGAAGCAAACTATCATTTCCATTCTAAAGAAGCAAATATAAATTATAAACCACGCCATACGCATACGTATCGTATACCCTTCATTTACTGTCAAAAAACTTGTCACTCCTATGAGACTTCTGACAGCATCAAATCTATCTTTCACCAATCCTCTTCTATTATACATTCCACTTAATTCCACTTAAACAATCACGAATCGTATCAGCTCCTTAAACTCCATGCTACAGCTATTACATGCTGAGTGTAGCCAGTAGTCACAAGTCGAAATAAAATAACTCCACGCGCCAATACTTTTCTTTTGTCTCACACAAAAATAAATTCATTTATATATGGTGCTGTCAATTTTAATTGGTTTTATATTTAGGCATGTGATTGTTGTGTAAGACTTAACCTGTTTTTAATTATTGCATAAGCCACATAATATGGGGTATGGGACTATACTTACCTCTTACTATATATATATATATCTTTCCATGACTTTCCTATACAAAAAATTAATATAAAATACAATTACCGCTCATGTAACTCGCAAAATACTGCATAACAAACAAGGAATTAGGACACGACGACATTTCTCTCGAACGAACAGGTGCCAATGCGCAATATATTACAGATATATCGTAAATAGACTAAATAAAAGAAAACAATACGAATTTCAAACACCCACACAGTTATTTTCCGGTATTATGTACCAAAGGGTACTTTATGTGAAAAGTTCCTTGTTGGTCCGTCCATCCAAATGTGTCAGTTCATTTATTTTGATGATAACTCCTTACTTAATGGAGCGTTGACGACTATTGACGAGCCCACCTATTGTACTGTATTGTATTCATAACAATGTTAACTTTCCTAGCAATGGACAGCGAAGCAATTCCATTGTAGTCATAATGTCATAATAATTCGGAACCACTGAGTGACAAGATGCTACTATCCCACTGTGTGATACTACAGTTTCGCATTGACAGTGCAGTTACAATGAGACAGCCATCCACTTTGTAATACATGACGTAATTTGATCCCGTACACTGTAGTGTATGTACTGTGTCGGTACTTTGCTATATGCATTTTACTAGTGGTTTATGTTGTGCTATGCTTGTGCTACGTGGGCTGTGCATTGACTGGCACCGCACATACTTGTTCGTGGAGTTTAGTTATGTGATATGGTGAAAGTATATGGATTGACTGCATGCGACAGAGCGCAACAAAAAAGTAATCTTCTATTTATATTATTTAGTTCTGTCGCTTCGCTTTTCTCTTTCTGCATGGCCAGGTTGAATGCCAAAAGTTACGTGTAATTATTGTTAGACACTGCACTACTGGGATAAGTACCTACTCTGGTTATTACATAATCTACCTTCGATTTCCAAACACGTCTGACATGTGGTTATTTGGGGCTATTGCATATTAGTCGACGGCGTGTCGTGTGTGAAGTGCCAACTTTACTCTGTTTTGCCGTTCTTGCAATTTCAGTTCAATGTGCATATTGGTAATTGGTGCCTTTATGATCGTTAATATTGCATCACGCTAATGGTAGAAACAAGCAACTAAATCAGTATGTGGTTCCATGCAATGGAAGCAGAGCTGCAATTAACAAATCTTTTGTCTTTACATTGATTTGTTTTTCTGTATTCGTATTTTTGTATTCATCGTACATCGTATTATAAGTTGTGTACTCCACTATCCAAATGAAAAATCAGTTTAGTTTATCCTATAAATGTTGCAAAAAATCATTGAATGTGGGGAAGTTTAAAAAAATTGCTGAAATTAAGGTCCTTTTTTATGTTGCTTGAATTAGGATATAGGCCTCACAGACAACGTGTACGTGTTGTGTTTCTGTTGCAATAATAGAACTTCGGATTTAGAAATGTGTGCGTGGGCGGATAGTGTCTTGTATACACCCAAGAAACAGATCGAAAATTGCAACTGTATTTTTAGGTACTTCATTCACTAAACATTGTAGTTCAGACTTTATTTGTACCAACAGAGAAGACCATGCTGCTGCATGCTGTAAGTTGTTTTACAAGGCTACTTTTTTGCCTGCCCAGTAGTAATTGGTAATACGATGACGATGATTCTAATTCAATTAAGGATATTAGCTGTTCAGGTAAACTCATTCAAGGAAGGCCCAATTGATTGATTGGTAGCATAATTCCAAATGCAACATGATATCTTAACGAAAGTAAGTAAAGTAATAGCGAAGGAAAGACCTTGTCCTATACTTGGGAACGTTACGTATTATTATGACAGATGGGTCAGTTAGAACTACAGCCAGCGTCTTTATAACAAAAATCAACTAAATGAAAAAGAAGGAATACAGATCAAAATGATGTCATGCCTCGATTGTCGTTTTGTGTCTACTAAAATAATGTTGTACCCGTCTCGGTGTAACAAAAACAAGTGTTGACCTATTAAAGTCCAACAAACAATTAGCTAACTAACTTTTTCTGGCCTTGCGTTCACATTGGAAACATGTCATATCTTGCAAGATTGTTGCTATTCAAGGAACTTGCTTAATATCATCGTACAATCAAGGACAGTTCCAAGGTATATACATTACATTTTACTGCATAATAATGACCTACCTGTACACTTCCAAAGCTTGCACTTTTGCAGATTAGTAACTAGGTACTTTACTCTATTTACTTATATGCTTTAGGATTTTAATTATTATTGTTGTTGCACTTCAGTGGTAACAAGAAAAGCATGAATAAGCGTTTCTTTTAAGCCTACGTATGTGTACTAATCTGCTAATAACTGTTGAAGGTTTGAGCATTATTTCAATAAATCTTATTACTGTAGTGTAAACATGTACTATTTATAATTGATTATTCAACAAGCAATAATGTAACTATATATGCCTACAATGCATCATAATAGCACTTAATTTTGAAGTTCTCAAGTAGGTAATTGGATATGAAAACATGTATTTAGCACTTTATTATGTCAATTATGTGTACATAATTAAATGCTAAAGCTTGATAATTTTTGTTTCATAATCTTTAACCAACAAATGTTAAATGCTAATTTTACAATGCTGTATGTCTCATTTGTTTACTTTACGAGCTTCCTAGGAATGTTATTGTGCAAATCCACAATTCGATGAATGTGGGAGACACTTGAGATTCTTGTAGTTCTGAGTATATTAAATGACTACAATTATCGCTTTATCCCTCAATGGATGACGTAAATTATATACTAGAGAAAGCTGAAATCAATGGTGATTAGAGTCCGTCCTGTGTTGTGTTTTGTGATATGTAGCATATCATAATGTAGATAAAATGATTGATAAGGATGTTTAAATGGATATCTCTGCACTCCACGAGAATGAAGAGGGGAAGGCTGTGTTGTATATGTCAGTCAGTAGGTTAGGGAGTTGGGCAAGCAAGCCAGTGAAGGAGGACAATCGGAAAAGTCAAGTAGAGCAAGTAGGAATAATATATTTGCTCGCCTGTCGGAATATATATTAGTCGTAATCCTGGTTTTGTTTTGCTTGGTTGCTGATATCGGAATTGGGGATGGAAGGACGAGAGCAAAAGACAGAGATTATTTCTGTAAGTGAACAGGTAGAGAGAGGCGATTGGTAAAAAAAGGGAAGGAGTGAGAAGAAGAGCATAGGATTCCTTCGCTCATTGCCATTGCTAAATTCGATTTTATCAAAGTACAGATAAGTCAAGTCAAGTTAACTCAAGTCAAGTGAATTCAGTGTGTATGGTATGTCCGTACTACATGTAGTAATAGGAAAAGGGAAAAGTACAGTGTGGAGTAAGAACATCTGTCTTCCTTGTCTCTCAGCTCACTCAGTCATAAATAATCCCAGCAGTCATAGTCAAAGCTTTAGGAGTTAGCTTTTCTCTCTCGTCAGACGATACTAGAGGAGGAAACCGCAGAGGAGGAACTCAAGCAAACGTGAACTAAACTGAATCTAGAGAATTCAATACACTCTCCACAGGCATATACTCTTCGACGTTGATAGTGAAAGCTGAAAGCAATTGCTAGCAAACTACTTGCAACTATTTTCCTAAAACGTTCTCGTCCCTCGATCGTCTTCTCCCATCCATTTATCTATCTCACTCCTTGGATATCTACTTTAACTAACTGCTAACATAAGGGACTCATTTCCCTTCCCTGGAATACTACTACAAACTGTCTTGTCGTTCTTCGAATTGCACTATTACCTTCCGCTAACTTACTCTAGCCATCTTTTACATTGATATGTCAATTACTATGCATTACCCCTGACGAATATTGTAAAACTATTTTCTCGAACGCAGTAGGATTCTATTTTCTCCTATGCATATAGGCAATAAACTTTTAGTTTACCTTGGCACGGCACGAGATTATTTCTAACTCTCATCCATTTTATTGTAGAAAAATAAAGAGAGGAAAATGACTAAACAAAGAGGAATAGGACTCTGGAAAACTAATAATATCTCTGTATTAATTAGAAACTTTAATAGAAAGTGAGTACAAAGAATTTAGCACAAGAAATTACCTTTACACTCCAGTAGATGAAAGTTCACCAAGAAAATTCATACAATCTCGGAGAAATTCCCGAGAAAGTAATTACAACCAATGAAGACAAATAGGAAAGGAAATAATCTAATCCGAGATAACGGACTTCATTTCTCTCATTCTCTCGCTCCCTCGCCTAGCTTAGAGAAATTAAGTTTTTCAGGAGCGAAGCCAAAAGGCCTAAATAAATAAAACTAACGGAAAAGAACCTTATTTGTAGCATTAGACAAAAAGAGTGTTTGTGTCACGTGACAATTCACTAATAGTCTAAGATGGATAGATTGCCGATTGGTTTTCCAACGAATCTTCCACTCCTTTGTCTCAAGACAATTTCCTATGCCTGCTCTTCACGATCAATCCTGTTAGTCTACTTTTAACTGGTACGTACAAGGTAAACATTCTCTATATATTTGTATACCTTAGAAAAGAATCTATGTAAAACCCGGGGTTTTCTAGATAGATATAAAACTAATGCATGCTAATAGATTTAGAGTCTGTAGAATTACCATATAAGGATGGAATAGGGGATCACACTCTCGATACTCACCATCTCATTTCCTTAATTGAATCATCCAGGCTGATGGCTCCTTCTAGAGATCTTTAATTTAATGTGATTCAGATTTTGTGACTGTCTCTGTGTATTTTGCTGTGGAGTGAGATACCTTGTCTTGCCCTCGTCTTTTTCTTCGTCTTCAGTTGACTTGGCCCGTTGAACTGCTCTCTTTTATTCCTCTGTTTCTTTCTTTCCCCACTTTCTCTCTCCTCTCCATTCACTCCCTTTGTCTCCGACTTGACTTTGTTTTCCTCAACTGTACACAAGACAAGACTTCAACTAAGTAGGAAGATTCTAGAAAATACTTCGTTAAATGTCGTCTGTCCAACTCTTTAGTGACTCTTCTCTCGATAAACGACGCGGTAGTATAATACCCGAGTAGCCTGTTAAATCTAATTCCTTGTTTCTACTATCTCTCGTCCTCGACAGACGTGTATCTCTAAGACGTGCTTCTTTTTACCTAGCAATAGTACCTAACAAAATTAAAATCAAGCCTTCAGTTACAATTAAGCACTAATAAGGTTTAGCATCAGTGAAAATAAATTGATCTTTCAAATACGTACTCATCGGTTGAGTTTTATCTTCTTCACTGTAAGTGGGTTTAACTTCATAGTAGTTACTATATATTATATCTCCTATGCATCCCCTTTCACATTCACTCAGAAAAACGACACCAATGGCTTTTAGAAAATACTTGACAAAAAGAATCCTCTTTCCTTTGAATTGCTTGAAAGTTATTTTTAAATCCCACCAGGACACAAACTACGATGTATTTCTACTATATCCATGTACTTCTACTATTTTCTTTTCTATTTATAGCTGGGAATTTTCGGAAAGTTTAATTTAGTTCTAACCGGATGGATGTATTCCATTGACGTGAGTTCAACGTCGAACTTTCTTCACTTCAATTAATCTCAGTTCGTTTGATTTTCGTGATTGAACAAAGCTTAGATGTACATGAATTCACCGTCTGTTACATAAACACATATCTTTTTCTCCTTCCTCTCTACGACTTTTCTTTTACAAAATAAATAAATAAAATCATGAAAAAGTGATCACAAAGTGATAATCACACAAATAAATATCATTGATTGCAAAAACATAGCACGTAACAAGAAAAATAATTCCGTTAGAATCTATATAACGGTCGAATTCTGCATGGCTACTTGAAACCAGACTTTACTCGGTTTTTAGCGACAATAATAATAAGGGACAAGTGACATAAAATCGCGAATTTGAGATCAAATCAAGTTGCTAGGAACCTCCAAGGCTTGCCTTGATACTTGACTTGAAAATAAAATTTTTTGTATATTCGGACTCATTTTCCCTGCAAATTAATTTTGAATGATTAACTTGACTTGAACAAACCCTTATTAAAGTTAGACTTCAATTCAAGTAGAAGTCGCGATGCAGAATTCGGCTGTAAGTCTTTGAAAGGTGTTTAGTAAGTTAGGGTTTAGGACATGGAGTGAGTGCCGTGCGTACGTGTAATTTTCTGTTCGTGTCGACAAAAAATATTTAGCTTTAAAGCATTTCTTTGCTGTTAAGTAGCTTGCACCTTTGTCGTCCTTCCCTCGCTCGGCTCTTAGTTATAGTCAGCTATCTGCTCTAAGTTAGTTATCGGAGTAGTTGCTTTTCTTGAGTGACTTTGGGTGATAAGGTTGAAAAGAGAATCAAGACTCTAATATCATAAGACTTGAGAATCACGCCAGCATAACAACACAGCACTCTCTTCTGTTTACTTTAGTCAAGTTGAAGAGTTTTCCAAAAACTTTATTTTTACGGCAACTACTAATACTACTACACAGTGCACACTACTTACTTCATTCTGCTCTCTAGACTCTTACTAAAGGACATTGGAACACGACACTGACATATATCACAGTGTAGCGTAGGTAGTGCATAGCACAGAAAAGAAACTAACTTAACTAAATAAGCCTAGGATTTCATCTCGCTTTCTATTTGTACAGCCTCTTGCCTCTTCTACTTTCTTTCTAGACTCTCGCTTCCATCCTATCACTTAACATGCTATGGTTTCCTTAAGTTTAGTCAACTTGTTTTTACTTTATTTTACTGACGTCCCCTTTCCTTGCTTTCTACTGTATTTCCTTGTTTGTATTTCTTATTTTCTAAGGACATGTCTGCGCAACATTTACATCTTATTTACCATTCCTTATGAATGTGGCTTTAACAGTTACGAGACTACATCTCTCTAAGCATCTCTTTGTACCTTAAACAAGAATAAATGCTCACTCATCACTTTTCATCCTTAATACTGACAGTGTATAAATAGATAACTGGAAATGCCTCTCTTCATTCTAAATGGGTCAAATCTATTTAGGTGGCTAAACGTATTTTTAGGTGAAGAGTTGGGTTCCGCCCGACTTAGTGGAATTCTACCTGACTCAAAACATTTATTTATGGATTGCATTAAATATTGAATTGCAGGAGGAGGGCAAAGAGAAAAAGGACTCTGAAAGGCCAAACTTTGAAAACGAAGGCGACACAAAAGGTCAGGCACAAAACGTGACATTATTCTTTGTCAACCATCACCCGGGGAAAGTGGAGAAAGGAAAAGTAAAGCTAAGAGTGCCAGCTTCACTAACCTCGTCTGAGCCTCCTTCGTCTTCGTCAACTTCTCTAAGAGTCAAACATAAAGTGTACAGGAAAAGTGCGCCAAGGCGTGAAGACAAGATAAATATAAAAATGCTCCGGAAAATCTCCTGTGTAAACTGTTCCAGTTGTTGTGAAGGTGAGTAAATTTCTCTCTTATTCTTCAATAAACATATTACAATTTCCCTCCTGGTGCCCTACACCAAGATAAGTAAGCGTGCATAGGTACCTACTCAACTGAACACTCACTCAACAAAGTAAGCTCCACGTTGTTGTTGATAGATTAGAAAATGGACAGTTACTTCGTTACAAGTCAGTGGATAGACAATTTAGACGGGCAAACGATAAATCCAAAAATATTATGCGCCACAAAACGTCCTCTTTACAAATGTACTATGATAATAATGCCTTTTCCAACAAAAATTCCCAGTAAAAAATACATCACAATGCACGTCAAGACACCCACTGCTTTTACACTTTCTCTCTTAACTTTCACTAATACTGTAAGGGAGATAGTTACAACAAAGGTGAAAAGCTTACTACTGTCTTTTATATCCAAGAACGTTTTATCATGCATTGCACACAACCACTTCATCTTCCTTTTCATAGCAATACAAAGCTTGTCGAATAAATAAATATATACAAAGCGCTTTTGTATTTTGCTCTGTTTATAAAAATAACCACTCTATTTACTCAGAATTATATATACATAGTTTTATGTATATATTTTGGAGAATCACAGCACCTACAGCTCAAACAAAAACAAACACACACATCTGTATAGATTTCCTAGCTAAATATGCAAACAACACAAGATAGGCATATGCAAAATCCTTGGTGAAATGGTAAATATAGAGTGCCTTTGTTTCCAACGGGAAACAGAATATGTAGCCCAAAGAAAAACATTTATAAATAACTGAGGCTACGCAGAGCGTTTATAGGTTCGACTATTGTCTGATCCTATTTCATCATGCGTGTACGTATGGATAGGACATACTCTAGTGCACGATTACATTCTTAAAATCTGTATATTATATCTATTATGCATTAGTATTTGTACATGTTAGCTAGGATATAGGCACTCAAAAGCGCTTTCACTTTAATCTCTTAATCCCCTACAGCAATTCGTACAATATGGGATTATGATAAACTGTTCTGGAGCAGATTTTTATAGAGCTGAGCCGTCTCGGCTCTCTAGACTAAAGGGAAGTTCCGCCCTCACTAAAATAGATGCACTAGTTCGTAGTGCTAGTGCTACGCTAAATGCTAAATGTCAAATACATCGTTTATCATCACAGAGAAAGTAAGACGGGTCTTTTGCACTTATAGCCTAGCTGCCACGATCCTTTCGACTAAATACATTCTTGTGCAAATTCCATTTCATGTCAGGACAAGAATACTCAAAACTTCTAAATATGCAAAACTATTTAAATATTTGAGCTCACGAGTGCTAAAAAGGTCAGCCTCATGCTACATTAGCTGTAGATCACTATATCTATTTTTTAAACTCCCTTGTAAATCTCTAAATAGCTTTTTCTTCTGTTTGATGTTACTTTGCAGTAGTGTTGATATCCCTTTTGCTATTTATTAGCTTTAGGTAGTTCAAGAATAGTACCTGTTTCTTTTGTAGCTGTCTGAAATAGAAAGCTGTAGGTTGCCTCTAGATGCATACACTACTAGGAAAGGAGTAGTAGTAGTAAAAGTGAAGTTGAGTGGAGTCCATAATACCCTGTACTTTGTATTTGATATTGATATCTCTATCTGGAGAAAAAAGCTACAACTTGCATCCATCTATTATGTAGACTAGCGTTACACGGACCACCTTTTTATATGTTCGTAAATATATAAAACTCTAAACTTAGCCTACTATCAATAGCAACATAGTTTAATGCCTGCTTATTATATATGTAGCATTATGTGCTTACATTAAGTTTGGCCAGTTACTTCTCCTTACTTCACGTTACATTATTAGCTGCACATAGGAAAAAGAAGAGCTCCAAACTTGGATTCAAGTTGCACTCGACTAGAGGAAAACAGTTATGAGAGAACAGAGTTATGTACAGTTAGACTTAAGTAGATAGGTAGTGTGTGAGAGTAGAGATATCAGGCAGGAGTATCCCCAACGTAGTAGAACTAGTCCAACTTTAGTCCTCATGCTAGAAAGCGCTATTATTGGAGTCAGTAGGTAAAAGTAGGATGGAAAGAAGACGGAAAGCTGAGTGAAGTGAGTGAGTCGTAGTGTGAGTCGAGTCCTTCATATAATATGTAGTAAAAGTACGTAAGTAACAGCAGCCCTAATAACTGTTATAGAAGGAAGGAAAGCAGCAAGGAGGGCTAGTACATCTTGAACCAAACCAAACTAACTCAACTGAACATTTGGACAAAATCGATATTTAATCTTGTGCAAGGGGATGCTTTGCTTATGTATGTTCAATGTTCTCTGTCTCTACCTCTTCTTTCTCTCTCTCTCTCTCTCTCTCTCACTCTCACTCACTCACTACCTACCTAGCTGCATCTATAGCTGCCACTACTTTTTCTATAGCAATGTCGCTCTGTGCACAGACTACGTATTTCTATTTCCATTTCTGCTGTTTGCCACGGCAAATTTGGTTTCCTTGCGCTCAACTCTCCTTTGTGCTCTAGTTTAGTGTAGTCTAGTGGAGCCGAGTTCGAGTGGAGTGTGTCTAGTTCATGTAGAGTGTAGTTAACTTCACTTCACTTTACTTACTGATCCAATCCAGCTGTACAATATATAACTTAGAATCTTATTCTGTACATAGACCAATACCGCACTAATAATATACTCTATAATAATGCGTATATCCAGATACGTAGTAAATACGAGCTTGTCTACCTCTTTATCAATATATACCGTTTGTTTGGCACACATGCATATACGCACACACACTCTACGCCACATTCGTCTCAAATCAAACACAGGTATTCTTACTATCCTTTTTTATTTTCCTTCCTTACACTCTGGATAGTAACTATATTATATCATTACGAATTGTACTACTTACTTACCTACTCCTGTCAATAAGTATGCTTGACATCGCTACTAAATGCATACATGTTGATGGAACCATTCTATAATGTATCATTATACTCATATTATTCTACCTATACACAGGGTATCGTCCTTTTTTAGTGTCTATCATTTACTACACTGTGTTGGGTAAATACTGATGACTGCAACCGATACTTCTCTTTTTTGAGCATCTTTAAGTTTTCAAAAAATGTTGCTGGGGATAGTGGGTGGGTAGTAGAATAAAATCGTAATTGGTCCCTTAGAATTGGTCCCCACTGTTAATTGGTCTAATAATCCTACTCTATCCTGGAATGCTTAAAAGTCCAAGTTTTCATTGTCTAATTATAATTTTTAATTATTAATGTTAACATTCTTATTCAAAAAAATTATAGGAATAGAAATGTATAGTGGGGTATAGGAACTACAGCTGGGACCATGTAATCGGTAGTGGGAGGGTACATTCAAAGACGCAATATTATTTTTATCATCTCTTGGGAACCAATGCTTTTTACTACACGCAAGATAAGTTAGAACATTAGATATCGTAACATGATAATAGTAACAGTAAATAAACCATATCCCAAAAAATCACTCAAAAGATACACATAGCCAGAACTAGCATGATAACTGTAGCAAGCAAAATGTATTTCACTCTTATTTGTGACTTATGTCGCATACGTATAGCTAACGTACGAGAGTTTGCATAGAAATCATATTGTGTGTATGAATGAATATGGTACACATATGAATGTAACAGTAAATAATTACGTGAGCGTAAAAGTTTATTCTTCTATCTTTACATATTACTCATGAAAGATATTTATCAATGCTAAGTCAGTATTTGAAGTGAATAAAGTATCATTTAACGAGGGAAAAAGAAGTTCATCGTGCACATGAATTTTGAAAACGTAAAAAAGGAGCTTGAGCTATGTATCTTGATAAAATGACGGAAAGTCGGAATTTTATTAACCCTGCACATGTCATATCCCATATGGACACTTATCTCGAGTCTATAATGCAATATGTGGTTCTAAAGGAGTCGCAGCTTGACTCAATTCAAACAGGAGTGAAGGGAAGTGCATAAAATCGGCTACCTTGCCTTGCTTACTAAATAGGCACTGTGGGTTACCGAACCAAATGAAAAACTTTTCACGCATGTAAATTTACTTTTGAGAAAGCAAGGAGCAGAACGATATCAGAGAAAAGCAGAGCAAGTTTCAATTTACTGTAGCTACTCAGTTTTTCCACTTTTCAAATGTCTGAAATGTAGTAACGTAATAAAATAAATCATGGCGTAAGTTTCTGTATATTTTTTATATTTTTATAGCATGTCAACTTATAGGTACCTAGGTACTTTGAGCCTTGTGTTTAGCATACTAGGCGACTTTCTTCTCTTCATCTCTTTCATCTCTCTATTTTATTCTCCTTTCCGTCAATCTTACATTGGGTTGCATTGTCGTCGGTGTGTCTATCTCCCACGACCGCTCTGTAACCACCATCCCAGCCAACCGCATGAAGAAGCCAATTTAACAGAAAATAGAATCTTGGAATTAGTCATGTCTATTGCATTTACAGTAGTTACCATATCTAACAGTGTCCATTAAAAAAGAGAGTTTGTCTTATTTTCGAGTGGTTCTGGTACGTCAGCATTAGATATGGTGAAGGGCTTGCTATAAATAAATGCTAGCTATCCCAATCTCAATAGTTACGTAGGTAGGAGGCTATCAAAGAGCCCAAAACACCTACACTCAGGAGATAATGTGATATTTAATGCGCCTAACTCGGCTAAGTTTATAAGTCACATCACCAACCATGCCAAACTAAAGCAGTTAACTTAACTAGTTAGGTGAAGCGGTGAAGGTGAAATTGGCTAGGGTTGGTCCTGCTCGTCTGCCTCTGACTTGGAGAGCCATTAGCATGAGCATTACCACTACCATCCGTCTCAAGCCATGTGAATCCAAGCCTAGCCAAGGAAAGAGCCAAAACCAGCTCCACTCTCGCCTTTTAAAAGAAAATCAACTCACAGGGTTGTGAAAGAACTCATTTAGGCACAAAATACTCCCGTATATAAGCATATATTAGGACTAACACAAATCCTCTTTATATAATGACTTTCACATCAAAGCTATACTTACCTTGTACATTTACTTGCATTGAGTATACAGTAGTACAGATATTTGTGCTCATAAACTACAGCCTATGTGATAATATACTTTACGTTTCATATAAATCCTACTCTATGTTCAATAACACAATAGTTATAGCTATATAATCGACCGTGTTTGTATAAATATCGATACAGTGCCATGTGAGTGGAGGAGAAAGGGGTCCATTTCCACCATTCCACCTTGCATTACCAACTAAGTAAGATAAAATGTCATAGGACAGTGCAGAGACAACTTTTCTATAACGATCGCCAATACTAGGTCATATAGATTATAGATAGACGATGAACAATGCAGCAACGCCAGCAAGGGTATGCATTATGAAATGTTAAACGCGTAGCTAAAAGTTACTGCTGAATATCTCCCTTTCCTTCCCATTCCTTTCAAAGCATCGAATATCGCCAAAAACCACTGGAATGGTAAATGCACTTCGGGACGACGACGCTACAACGTACATACACACAAATGAACCATATGAGTATAAAGACTATCACTTCCCGTATACCGTACGCATTTCTACTCCACGCGCAAATGAATACAAAACGATGAGGAGCTACTTTCATTACAGCCTGACTTTAGTTACATATGGCAAAGAGAAAGTTCCGTGCTAATTCAAGTTTAGGGATGTTACAGCATATTAAGGAATAGTTAAGGCAGCTAACAAACCAAACTCCATCTAAAAAGTCAAGTGGACTTCCAACATTGGCATGAGTACCTATTGTGTTCTCCGTGATAGTCTCCAAAAACCTCCTCGTCTGTACACATTGGAGAAAGCGTATGAGCAGTATGTATTTAGCATTAGCTATAACATGCACATATCCCTACCTTTATTCGCCTTGAAGTTGCAACGTTGGAATGGAACTGAATAACTAAGCTAATAAATACGTACAGGGTTTTACATATGTACTTCCCTTCCTGTCTGCTAAACTATTTCTTTTCGCCCATTACCCTTGCAAACTAATAATTGCCGCCCATAAAAATTTCCTACCATCATTTCTAATGAGCTTCCAAAGAAAATTTTCTACATTCAAATTAATTACTTTTAGCTAGCATTCACAAACGTTTGCGTCTGCCAGAACTGTTTTTGGGCTCTAGTAATAAACTTGGCCAATCAGTTATGCAAAACAGAGCTTATTTACATTAAAATGGTGATTGCAATGTACTACCCTGTAAACAAATGGACATTTCCTGTTAATAAACTTATTGGTAGCTATACTTACTTTACAAACCACAACTACAATTCTATTATGTATTTATATACCTATAGATGCCTTATAAGTAATGTAAGTAGCCAGTCCAATCCTCCTTGACTATGTTATTCCTTTTTAACAAGTCAGAGTGAAAGAACGCGTCCTGCTACTAGCCGCTCGTTCTGCTTGACTCCTCTCTGTGATAATTCTACTTCTACTAATACATATATCACACACATAATCTCATACACATAATCTCGCTCGGCAATATGTTGCGACTGCGAGGAGAAGAGTTAAAAGCAGTCACTAGAGTACAATAGTACTGGCTTTCTGTTCTTTACTATATACTCTAAGTTATATGTGGCTTCGTTTTCTAGCGTGCTATTTGAGTGTTCTTCTTGATGTCCCTGCTGTCTTCACTGTGTAATTTTAGTTTCATTTAGTCGTCCATCTTATAAATACATGTGTGTGGTCATGCTCCTGTACTATGCCATGCCAGGCACAATGCAGAAAATACTAGCACTGCACTTTTCCATCGGTGAACCTCGTCCCTTTTGTTTCCTTGATACATTGAGATAAAACACTATTGAGCTGGATGTTCCATTAACATTACTTCACCTTTGCTTTCTACTCCTTTTGTATGCTTCAGCACACTATCATAGGGCTGTCTGTCTTTGGCTTGACTTACTTTCAACCATTTTCTCTGACCTTCAGCAGGAATGAAAAGAGACTCTTTCTCTGTTCCTTATATTATTGCAGAACTGCAATTCAAACTGAAGGAAACCACAATGTATGGTCCAATTAATTCATTCATTTATTCTATGTAAATGTAGTAGTCATGTACGTAGGCAGCCTAGTTACATTATGCATTTATTGTTGCAATTTCTTTCTTAGCCTCTCTGTTCTACGCAGTTTATCTGCCAATACTATTTAACAAGTCTATCTTATAACTAGGTTAGTAATCGAATAAGTACAATAGGGGCATAATGTGCCAATGCTAGCCAACCAGTGTCTGGAAATCTACTTTCACCCCTAGAAAACATTCCATTCCTGTTCACATCCATTTAATGGGCTACTCGTTAAATTCCATAGTACGTTCCGTACTCATGTTTTGAGGAGATTGTGCTTAATAGACCATAATAAGAATACTATATAAGCGTGTTTTTACAGTTACTCGCACTTATTGTACAGTCACGACATAATCCGACTTCCTCTTTTCACAAGAAATGCTTCTAGCTGTGTACTACACAATTCTGCAGAAATAATTCTACGTGCACTGTATGTTTAGTAATTTCGAAGAAATGCTAAGAGCTATTGTAACATTTACAATGAGGACGACATTACGCTTGTATGATTATAACCAGCCGCTTCTGAGATTTTGTCGGCTTTAGACGAGACATTGTTGATATTATTGTTATTATCTTCTCAATCTGTAGAAACAGAATTGGAGAATAGGAGAATTATGAACTTGGTGTTACTTTTATGACGTATACACATGGCGAAGTACTAGAGACTACTGAACAGTACAAACATGTTTCATCATTTCATTACAGAACAGTACACACTAACAATAAGAGAATGCGAATTACAACTATATAGAAGCATATAGAGGCCAAGTCAGTCTCAGTTCAAACCTTCAACTTCACACAAAGCATATTCTCTGCATATTTATATCGTTCTTACCCCAACATTCCACTCACAGCTGTACAAACAGGATTCACACTCGTTCACGCATTCCAAGAATACACTATATATCTACAATGTCCACCAAAGGATACTAAGAATATCAATTCCCTGAAGAGTGTCTTAGAAAGCGCTATAAAGATAACTATCGAATACATAGTTTACACTTAATGCTGTAAGTATGCACAATAGTGTTCTTCAATGAAAAAATTAATTCAAAGTTTCTGTCTCGAAGGTTGCTTTCTTTGTTTCCGTTATGTAAGTGTGCACAGATGGACGGAAACAGAGAGAAACACATGTAGTATTAATGTGTATGAGTAGTGCAAGGAGAACAATGCGTGAATTCTATCAAGCGTAATATTTCTTTCGCTTTCATGTGTCAATATTAGTTTAGTTCTTCTTTGTATGAGAGTGAATTCCCAAGAATATTCTATTCTGTATCAGCTGGAACTATAATATAATGGCTAGTAATATGAAAAGGAATATGATTGAGACAGATTGGAATTCAAGGAAAGTTCTGTAAAATAGTTGCCATTTTTCATGTTGGGCTTTCTTTGAATTAGTGTGGAGATCAGAGCTCAGGGCATCATAAACACATTGGGCATTTTGCATCTCTCTTACTTAATACGTCGTTCCCTTAAGAGCATCATTCCGTATAACTGTACACGACCATAACTAATGGAGGAGGAGAAAGCTGACGGTGCAAGAAGCTATGGCACAAATAAACTTTTTATAACTATTAGCCTGGTCTTTGTGTTCTGTGTATATATAATCTCATCTGTGAGTGAATAAGCACATTTATTATAACAAAAACCGCAGGAAGAAGCAAAGATCTATACTTTTCTATTTCTTTTGCCTCTTTTCTGTGTGATGTTGAGCGAGTTCTATTCTCACGATCAATTCAACCAGTCAGCTCTAGTTTCAAAAGAAAGTTGCTCATTAAGACTTTCTCCAGTTTCTTATACAGTGCTCGTTAAAAGCAAATGCTGTGTGACAATCCTTATTATATTATGGGAGTAGTCAAATCCGTTATTTTAAGATATCTTCCGCAGCCTCTCTCGATGTACAAGATTAGAAAGGCTACAGTATAGTTAGGGCTCGGGTGCGGGATCCCCGTGAAATCAGGAATCAAGGTAGAGCACTTGGGAAAAGTCGTGCAGAACAAATGTAGACTTTATAATGTGGAGGGCTGATAAAAAGCCTCTCATCCACATCCCAGTTGAGTTGACTTGGCTCCAGTTGTGAATTTGCGAAGTCTTAGCTGGTGAGAAGTCAAGTCAACTGAAGGCAAAGCCATTGGAGTCAACTCAAAGCACAACGGCACGGCGTAAAGATCCAAATTCGGATTCTGCACGATGCTCTTCATTATTTACGGCGTGACACCACAAGAGGAGCAGAGCGGAATCGACGGACGGAACACCGGAGTACATACAATAACATCGTATATAGATGATGATGATGATGGGGAACCGAAAAGTAAACTACAGCAAGTGAAGCGAAGGAAAATACTACAGATCTCGCTTATCCTTCCAGATCCACTAAACCAAACCAAACCACAGTGCTAAGCTAACCTTTAAGGCTAAAATAAAACGTAACTTTAACTGTGTTACATACACCACACCACACGACGCATAGAGCCAATCCAAGCCTTTTCCCAGCAAAGAGCAAGGCAAGGCAACGAACGACATGATATAGCACACTAAATATATTTTCCGAAAGCATAACCTACATTAAGCCAAGCCAGAAACAGAACAGAAGCTACTGGCACTGCACTGTCGTTTCGTCAGTACTTACTTCCATGCCTGCCGTACTATGCCATGCCCGGCCGAACTTCTCAACAGAACTTGAACTGCCAAGCAAAAGCCCAAAGTCTGTGACTCTGACTCGTCTATGGCTGGAATACGTCAAACTAAAAAGCTCTGGAGAGAAAAGGGAAAAGAGGCAGGAGGAGATTCGTTCCTTTCATTTCAACGTATATATTCCATAGCTCCTGCCCTCGATTCCTTCATTTCAGCGTGGTCGACCCAACTGAACGAACACAAACCTTTTCCTCTCTCTCTCTCTCGGATTCCGATTTCAGATCTGATTACATCATCACATCACGACACATCACTTCACCTATTTACTACATCAGAATAGTTTCCTACCTTAGTACCTTTATACGATATACTCAGTCAATAATAGACATACATATAGTACATTAAGTAAGTACCCGTGTGTACGCTAATAATACCACCACTACAGACTATTATTACCTACATCTCCGCCTATAAAACACAAAAAGACATAAAGCACCCTTGTGAATATAGTACTTTATAATTCACTGACAATCACTACAGTGCCAAACCATACGGTGGAACATACTAATGGAGTTGGCCCAACTTATTTTTTGCCCCGTTTGTCAACTAAAGTGCAATCCAGCTAAATAACAAAAAAAGTTCAGAACAGAAGAAAGGGTAGCTCCCTAAATACTTATATACATAAAATATTATTATACGTTCTTTTTTCGTGACTCGATCATCTCGTCTCATCATTCAGAATTGAAGAGAGAGAGAGCCCGGCCAGAAGCCACAAATTCCAAGGGATTCCAACTGAGCTCACCCGCTCTAATAAGTTCACATCTTAGAGAAAGGACCTCAAAGAAAGAATAAAACAACTAATCTGGCTGAATCAGCTCACTCTCGATCTTGTTCTGCTACACGGTCACTTCTCTTATCGAATATTATATCTTATCACATCACGTTTCCTTCTGTTGTAAATAGCTTCCCTTCAGGCGACGGTTACGCCGTTGAATGATCAAGTGCTTATAAAATTCATTCATATATAAAACTCTATAAAAAACAACCTTGTCGCACGTCAGTGACATTTATACAGAGGGAAGTTATTCTGCTGCGATTCAGTTAATTCAGAATACAGGTATATCATACAGAGAATACCTTTGTATTTTGTGTACATAGGTGGATTTCTAGAAAAAAGAGATTTCAATAAAAAAAAGCAACTTACATACATCGTTACTTCTTAGAAGAGCGAAGAGAGAGAAAAGATAGAACAGGACACGTACGGATACGGTTCAAATTCTATCAAAGAGAAAGTCAAAGATCTATTGATACTAAAAATACAACCTGCCTACTTACGTACGTACGTAGAGGAGAAGAGAGCCGTTCCTTGCTACTTTAGTTCTGGTAGAAAAGGAACAAAGGAAATCGAGCTGAAAGAACACACTTTTGTCATACATAAGGACCGAATGAAAACGAGAGACGTTAGTGTTGTTAGTTTGTCAGCAAATATCGTTTTATCTATCGGGAAAGTAGAAGGAAGTTGTATAAGTAGTGTACAGTTCGCTCTGTAATACCGTTGGACATAAGAAGAGAGACGAGAAAAGATTCGCATGCTGAAGAAGACGAAAAGAAGCAGAAATACT
This sequence comes from Tomocerus minor, assembly GCA_009936455.2. Classification (NCBI taxonomy): domain Eukaryota; kingdom Metazoa; phylum Arthropoda; class Collembola; order Entomobryomorpha; family Tomoceridae; genus Tomocerus; species Tomocerus minor. Next base: position 23,782 of record JAAAYG020004217.1, read on the forward strand.
TGTTTCTAGTAGTTTATAACATTGATGAGACTCTTTGGTAAAGGAAGCCGTCAAAGTCGACAAGAAAGAGGAGTGAAAGAAAAAGTAGAGAAAGTAAGCGAGGAAGGTTTCTCTTCTGAGAAATGCCCCCTTGTGATTTTTTATGTGACGAATGAAGAACAGTAAATTTCTAACTGTGTAAAGTTTACGAAGTTCTTCTCTCTGATATTATCACACGTGAGAAGTCTTTTCCTGTTAAATGCTGTTTTCTTTTCAGACAGATCCACGCAATGGCAGACAAGACAGGGAATCAAAAGGATATATTTATATCTTGGATTCTTCTTTGCTAGGTGGATTATATGTTTGAGCAGGAGAAGGAATTAAATCTGTGCCTCTTCCGAAAGCTCAGCAGCCCTTATGTACATTCGTAAGATTTGTGGCTCGAATGACGTTCTCACATTTACTTCTACATTCAAGAGAAAGTTTAAGAAAAGGAACTTTCCCTCCTTGACTTGACAGCATCATCGTCAAGTCGAAATTCCGGACGCGACTTCCAAAATCAGACTCTGAGTCCTGTCCATAAAACACGACTGTCCTCTCTTTTACACTGCTCAGGAACGTACACACAGTAGGTTCGTCGAGCTATACGGTAGTCCTTGTCAACGTGTCCATTAATAGTCTGTGTCACGTCGATTACCAATTGAATTCTTCTCAAGAGAGTCAAAGAGAGAGGACAAGGAAGACAAGGGAAAGCTCGGGGACGGCTTCTGCAGGCATCCCAAATACAACCTAACGAGACAGGCAAACAAAACCAAAAAATCACCACAGTCAGTTCAATTCGGAGTAAAAGGAAACCGCATCACGTCAAAGTAGGCACAGTTACAATTTCAGGCTGAAAATAACCTTTTAACAAACTTTCGCACTCCTACGATTAGTTGTCATACGGAAAGTTCCTAAACTGATCAGGACAGAACAGCCGGGAGGAGGGTCGAACACAGTCACCGCGTTAAAGCCCCTAACTTTTGTGACACTTGGTTAACTGAAGTTGACCCATCCTCCGCTTTTGGTCCCAGTTGGCACAGTCCGATTCCCTTCCGTCAATTCAATTCAATGGAATTCGGTATCTAAACGAAACGTGCTTTTTATCGTGTTGAGTCTACTTACGTTAAACACAACTTACTCTCACGTAAGACGGAACTCCGTTACCTATCTCTGTGGTATCTGTTGTACTTAACTCAAGATTACTGCCTACGTACCTACCCGTCTGTGTTACTAGCTAGTGTTAGATTTAAGCATACGAGGCTACGATAGAATATACAGGCTACAATAATATTATTATATTCTACTGAATGATTACCAAAGTTTTTTAGTTCTGAAGAAGTAAGTGCCATCATCATGTCTCACGAGAAAATTTACCGCTGTCAAAGTGCTACATTCCATATCGACGGTGCTACTTATCAAATTGGTATATACACTGGAATTTCACTCACTTTTTCAATGTCACTAGCATGAATGCATGTAATAACTTAGTAATAAGCAATAGTATAACCATAGTATAACCTAATATTAAGAACATGGATTCATATAATGCTACTACGCCACATAAATTGATGAACTTAGAACATTATCGACTTTTTAAGATTGCTTTTTTCAGCTATTTGATGTACAGAACTATATATAGTATCTTGGTACAATTTTAATCTTGCTAGTATATTCGTTCGTGAGTATTAATAGGAAGGCATCGCACCCTTTTAAATGAGACCTCGATCTTTTAAAACAGTTAAAGTAAGGTAACTAAGCTGCTAAAGCTGTTACAAATAGATAATAAGAGCCTCTTACTTCATTCTAATGTCATATAAAGGATCAGTAATGTATTGTAGCAGGTAGAAATGCAGGATTAATTTTAACTCGATTACTGCATGCTAGTGCTCTGTTTCCGCTTTTTAAATGAGTCCGAGATATTTAGGAGAAGCACTTTTAATAATACTTCATGAGTGATTACTAGTGATTAGTGATAATATGAGTACGTACACGCTACGACTATAGTGTATCATAATAGCCGTACTTGTTGTATAGGGGGAGGTAATTATAATTAACGCATTCACAAAATGCAAGTGCTGAAAGTAAAAATAGTCCCTTGTGTAGTGTTCCACTAATTATCAAGAGAATGATTGCGAACACAGCTCAGCTCGTTCATTTGTCATTATCACACAACTCGCTTCATGCTCGTGATTTAATTACACTTTTTACGATTCCAAAGCAGTCATAATTATTGTGATTACTTGCAGGGCTTTATAGAAGCCTTTTTATGGAATCTTAACCATTTTACTTTGACTATAATAGCGGGCAATTTACATTTTTTGCATTTTCCTGAAATTAAGAACGATTATATGCATGAGCACCAAAGAAATATCTAAAAAGTAATACAAAAAGGGTTGGGTACTAGTTATACCTTAGGTGCTTATCTTCAATTATTAGCATAACGATCTTCAGTCTCCGGTTTGAGTCTCTTGAGTCTACTCTGCTCTTTATCTTCAACTCACTCACTCGAAAAATATTACATGGTCTTGCTAGTTAGTCCTTTGAAATGAAATGAACAGTTGCTGTTAGGTTTCTTTTACTGGAACAATTTCAAGGAAGTTGTCAAAATGTAGTCCATTGTGAAAATTTCAATAGAGAATATCAGAGAGCTGTGCACAGAGTATAGTAACAAAGACTTTCCCGTTTTCCTAATCCAAAAAAGAGAAAAAAAAGTCTACACGAAAACCTTATTCCTGTCACACAACTGCTCATACTAAATTACAGACTGCTCTTTAGGTAAATTGTACCACTTTCTCATTGTACACCAGTTCACCGTCACCGAATTCTACGAAACGGTTTGCTTATATTTACAGTTTCGGTAAATGCGTCATGATGTCATGAAAGGATATAAAAGACTGTTAATTATCGACTTTTAATGATAGGACTAAGAGGCTTTTAATTTTTTGCATTGTTAGAAAAGGCTGTAAAATTATCAGTGAAAATTAAATCTGTGTTTCCCTCGTTTGCAGTAACAAATGACGAACCAACGAATGGGGTGAAAATTCTTCGGAAAAAAGACTCGCCTGTTGTAGATCTGAACTCTGACCTGGAGAGCCTATCGAATACATCAGTGATATCTCGACTGAAGTTAATTTTGGAGAAGATAGAAAATGGGCTGCTGGATCAGATTTCGCAGGACACACTGCAGAAAAACATTCAATATGCTCTCGAATTGATTCAAGAAGGAGAAACCGGCAACAAAGACAGGTTCGTTTTGAATAGATAGAAAATAAAATTGGGATCACAAACACAATATTCGGTGCCATTAAATCATCCACCCATTTCAATCCAATTCTACCCGTATCACTGAAATTCAATTGAATAAAGATGTCTAGGCAGATCCAGCAGTCATGGAGGATATTATTGTGATAGTAAATAGTCGAAGTGGAAAACTATAGAGATTAGATAGACTATTATACAAACGAACTTTTATTGTGCTCGGGCCTTTTGTAATGTCATATTCTATAGAAATTATATTTTATATATAATACTGCATTTTCTTGCATTTATATCTGTTTGAATAACGTATTCAATAGTCGTACATTTCATAAAGCGGCCCACTCTATCTTGACTGAAAGAAGCCTTTACTTTATTTTACATAATATTATCAGTACATATTTACTCTAATATCCATTCAATTAATCTCGTATTGTATTCTCAGTTCTTTTATACCCTTTGTTCATGACTCCATTATGTCTATAGCACAGGTATTATGTTCTCCTAATTGAATAATGTCAATCAAGCTAGGATTTTGATTGATCTGAACATGCGATATATATATATATATATATCTGTACATAGTCATTATAATAATAACAATGGAGAGCTTTTCTTCTTTAAAGCTAAATCTGCTTGCGCGTCCAAATAATTATCTGTACGCATTCATATATATGGCAATCTAATCATTCGAATACTAACTTTACTAATGCTTATTTCATTACTAACTTAATCTATTTAGCTGCCATTATATATTATTACTAATGTATTTATAATATGACGAGGAGTTGAGTGAAAGTTTCTCTACTACTAACAAATTACTATCGAATTACATCTACTTTCTACTTATGATTTACAAAGCTACCACTTCCCACTTTCCTTCCTACCAAATAACAATAAAGGATCCTTCTAGCACAGTTACTAATCTCTATTCTATCTAACTAATCTGTACTTTTAAGATTTTTTATTACCAATACTACTTGCTTGTTACACACAGGGAGACTGAAGACATTCCAATTCCAATTGAAAATGACACAGAAACTGTTGAAACTGAATCTCAGATTGAAACTGAAAATGACACTGTCAATGATAATGACACACAAATAACTAACAAGGAAAACTGCAGGTTTCCATTTCATTTTCTAACATTATTTAGTGTTTACTAGTCTTTAAGGAGTGTGGTATGGTAATATGTATGCCAGCATTGGTTTTATTACACCTCTCTTATGAATGTCTCCCTTGAATTTAAACTTTCACCCTGTGCATACCGAATTGACATTTTAAAAACAGTAACCAAACTTTTTCACTAGATTTATATGTGACTAATCTGTTACCTTTATATATTTAAATTAGCTAAACCTGCATCATCAGCTCACCCCAGTTAATTCATTACATATTTTAGTATCATAACCCTTACATTTTGGAATGCATTTTACATTCAGTTCATTTCACCCAATACGAAAACACTTAGTGTGCTAGTGTACTAACTAACCCTCTAAACCCGAGTATTCAATGTCGGAAAATATTATTTAGATTTTACCTATCCACAGCCACTACCACCCACCATATCTGTAGTACCTATCTGTATTTTGTAAATTATATATCCTTTGATTGTTAATACTTTTACATTTTAGCGAACTCATGCTATGTTATTATGAATTTTATCGAGAGAGTTTCTTTTTTGCGTCGGTTCGCCAAGTTACAGAACAGACTTTCAGCAGCTGCAACACGACACAACACGAAGAAAGCGACTAATATGATAGCGTGGGTGTTTTTGCCAATATCTCAACAAAAAATCCGCAGTGTGTTTCTTCTCCATTTTATGCCTTTCATATTATTTGCTCACTCAGTCGGATTTTATCCGAAGATACAAGACGAAATTATTATTTAGACATTTTCGATTTCGCTTTAGTATCTTAGATTTCCAAAAGGTATGTTGTAAGTTTGTAAGTAGTATTTTATAAGGCTCGTGTAATAAGTATTATT
>JAAAYG020004228.1:0-18886 GCA_009936455.2 Tomocerus minor
TTATGTGAGCGCTACACTCCGTGTGCAATAAAATGAGTTCATAACGGGCGACGCGGAGTGGGCGTGAAACATAATCTTAATTATCCTATTCGTAGCCGTAGCAGAATAAAGAATGCTACCAATAATGCTATTTATTAAATCATTCAGACTATATATACTTAAATGTCTGTATCATAAAAAATAAATTACAAGTAATTAAGGCGTAATATAGCAAGCTACATATACACAAAACTAATAGTGTGAATTCTATCGTAACTGCTTCAAATATGAAAACATGAAACAGATTTCTTAGAGATGAAAAATCAAGGACAGCCTTTACAACTTATTCAACTGCTTAAACTGTATTGTAATTTTCTGTACATATAGGAGTAGACTATTTACTAACTATACTTTTAAAAGAATAGCATCAGATATCTGAGCTGAAACAAAAACTAATCCCAAGTTTAAATTTTAACTCTTAGCTTAGGTACATTAGCATTTAATCAAGCAATACAAGATGCTTCAGTTGAATTGCATTTTCCATGGGAGTACAGTACAGTTATAATTATAGTAGCTTTGTTTTAAATTATATACATTTATCCTATGATTTATTGGTAGACTGATGAAGCAACGGCTGCTATAAATGCCAGCATCCCCTCTCTGCATATAAATTCTAGAGTGATGTAGCTACCTAGTTGAATTGATCACAGATAGATAAGGAAAATGTAGTTAGACTCACAAATGTTTCTAAGCTAATACATTACTTAGTTAAAAGTATTAAGTTTTTTTTGCCTTCAGTCTTTGGCTCCTCTCTCTCTCTCTCTCTCTCTCTCTCTCAGTATATTACCTCCTAGTTATCATATCAGAAGTGTAATGTTGTAGTAATTGATGCAGTCCTGTGAACCAGAAGTGACTTGGAATATGGACATTGGCATTTAACAGAAGTTCGTTCACGTGCCATTATTGTTTTCTTGATTTAATCTTTGTTTTTCTTGTTTTTTTATCTCCTATTTCAGTCATTAATTACTCGCAGTTGTTTTGAACTTTACCTTTGCTCTTTTTGTGCCTCTTTGTATTTAGAATTTTCAATGAGAATGCAGTCATGGGTAATGAAATGACTATTCATAATAAAGCTCCTCTAGAATAGTATAATCTTCTTCCAAATAGTATCATGTAGCATGTCGGAAGAATTTGCATTTCTATTCAATGATTTTACGAATATAGTTTTTTGCTACTGTTTAGATGTGAATACAAATAGTATCTGCTAGCCTGTAAAACAATTATCATGCTATGATACCAAGTAGATATCCTAGTATGCTCAGAGAATATCAGCATTATTGTAAGAAAAAGCTATTATTACGTGAATTTCTTGCTCTTTTCAGGGTTCTTACTGATTGGAGGATTTTTCGACGTTTTGGTTTGGCGCAATGTGAAGGACTTGGACCTTTATGATGAAAAAAATAATGCCATCAGCTCTGCTCAAAAACCTGGATTTTCTGATAGCAGACCAAGAGCTAGACAAAGTAGTTCGGCATACACATAAAATGTACTAAAATCGAAACCAAAGTTTCCTTTTCGTTTAGTCATTTTTTGGAGTTAGCAAATATATACATGCTGTTTGGGATTTTAATCATATATTATTATGTTATAGTGTTAGGTTCTACAATTTCCTCCTGCTTTAATAGTTAATAAATAACATTTTTCACTTCATGTCCTTTTTCAAATTCTTTGTGTCAAAGATGACAGAATTTCAATCATGGATTTCTTAGAAAGCAAAGTAAACTGAGAGAACAAAGCATTTAATTTTTCTATAAGATGTACCTACTCGGAATCACGACCCTGTTGTGGAGGAATTGTTTGCTATGATTAATTTTACTTGTCATTAAAGATACTACTGGTATGTGGTAGTCGGTAGTTTTGTAAGTAAGTAGTAAGGAGTAAGTACTGAGTACACTGTAGGTGTATTGTTTGCACTTAAAGAAAATTGCATGTATATTTATAATAAAGCTAGTACTTCCCTTTAGGCAAAAGAAATGATAATGTGCACCTGCCTTTCACGTTCTACTACGTATCAATTTTCCACCTAAATGCATCGCACTATAATACTTAAATCAAAACCAACGAAATCACGATGACTTTAAAAATGCAGAATTAATCTGTAATTGCAGGTGGAATAGAATCCCTCTTCCTTATTTTATTACATCATCACGATGTGAAACAAAGAGATTTAAGGTAAACTCAAAGTGACTTTCTAGATATTAGACTTTTAAAAAGGGAGCTGATAAATACACCTGCATTAACTAAATGTGTTCGTGCTCAGGCTAAACTTGAACACTTCCTTAAAAACCATGTTTGAAGTACAATTGGATTATAATGTTAGTTGTATGGACGAACAACCTAGTCACCTAAAAACCCATTACTTTTGCACTGTCCTTATTTGCTCAGTTTAAAAATGCACAATGTAACAATCATTTTAATTTTCAAATTGCTTAAAATGTCATAGTCAGTTTTTATGTAGTGTACACTGATGATAGATATATACTTGAGCTAAAAAGTTACAGATCTGTAAAGATTATAATTCTCCTTGGACATTAAGTGATGTTTAGAGGCAGGCAATGTTTAAGATTTAATTTTTTTTCTGATTGTTTCTAATTTTCTTGAGCAAAAATGAGATTTCAAACTGCGATTATTCGCCAACAACACATTTCCACTGACATTCAAACATGAAATATGGGAATTAGAAATTGTTTCGTCAGAAAAGATGACGTGCCGTCTCTGTATTAAAAAATCTTCGTTGGTTTTGCTAATTTTATTGAGAGATCGTGTGCTATGCGTGTAGCCAGTTTTTTAGTACATCTTCATGGAAAAATTCATTTTTGCGTCGCAAATTCAGCGCAAGTGCAAATTAACAGGTAAAAACATTAAAAGCTACATCCATCCATCTCCACCTCCACAGTTGATATTCATCTTCTTCGAATACATTTGCTTTTTACAGTTTCCTAATGCCAATCCATTTTGTTGTTGAGTGCATTGAGATGACTTTGACAAAACACCATATCAAAACAGGATGAAAAATAGTTTTTTTCTCTTTTCTGAAAAGGATTCTGAGACAATAGATTAGCTTTTATGCAAGTACATGGATTATTTCTATAGGATGTATCTACTTTAGAATGTACTAAAAGGTAGTAGATTGGAGGTACTACCGATAAAATCTTAAATCCTTTCCTTTTGCCAATTCTTCTTCCTAACCTTAAACTTACAATAATTCTTTTCCTGCTCTTTTAAGTCCTTATTTTTTGTGTTAAATGAGTTAGGAAACGATCTGTTTCTTTGTAGAAGTACATTTATCATTATCTAACATAAATCAATTTGTGTATATTGTTGTTGATATTTATGTACTGCAAAAATTAATGTATTCCTTAAGTTGAATTGACTTACGATGAAAAATGGCATACTCTTCTATGTTGAAAAGCCTATTTTTTCAATGGATTTATTGTGAGTTGCGGTTGACTTGAGTTGAGCACTCGGAAAACTCGTGGGAATGTTTCTTATTTCTTGGCTTGACAGCATTAGCTTAGTTTTTGTGTATAATTGTGCTAGTATGTAAAGATAAAAGAATTACTGACTGACATACTGAATTTTATATGGGTAAGTATTATTACTGGCTCCCTTATCACCACTGTGCAAAACTCCCCCAACATACTCATATAAGGCTATAAACTAAAGTTACCTTTGCTTATCAATGCCAAACGATGGAAAATATCAAGCATAAAAACACTGCATTATAACGATACAAAGAAAGGATGATTACCATTTCTAATATAATGTTTTTAAGTAGGTAGTTACTTGCATAAAGAATTTGCAGGTAGAGATAAAATAAATAGTAGGATAGTCCTGCCTGGTTTGCTACGTCAGTAGATTCAAGTTTGGCCTATCTCTCTTCTTTAGGAAGGTAAGACTTGCTCTTTACCTGCATAAAATAACACATCACAGTAGATCACTTAAGTAGAAACTTAAAACATAACTCACTACTTACTGACTATTCAAAGGAGTACCTACCAATGTCTACAAGGCGAAATCCAACATAATAATAATAAACTAGAAGGCACTACTACTACTACTGACTAGAAGAGCAATTGCTTGCAATAACACAAACACAACAAAAAGATAGCACAATTTACTAAGAACGGATGAATCAAGAGAATCATACTAATCTCACAACAACAGAATAGGACAGACACCTATTTCCTTATATCAACTACTCATATCAATTTCTGGGGCAAAAAATAATATACTCAGCTATATAAAGTTCAATGCTATAGCATGAGCTAAGTCTTGTTGTGAAAGAACCTTTCAAGTGATCAGACAAACGCTAGTTCGTCCCAAACTCACGTGCCTTACAAATAACTTGTGAAAAGTGAGCTAAAGTTTAGCAAATTAAAGAAAATAATAACAAAATGAGAGGAATTTGGATTTTGATTTCTGCTGCTGCCCTTCTCCGTAAGTAAAATTATTTACGTCAATACAATTTTAATTTAGAAATTAGGGGTAGATCGCATAATAGTAAATTTCTCTAAGTTAAATTAATCTCGTTTCATTGGATTATTTCCAGAAACATGTACCAGTTCTCCAGTTGGTCCTCCAACAATAGAGTACATGGATGGTACAGCGGCTGCAAAAGTAGTTTTCGATGAAAATGCTAGCGAAATGAAAACGGGTGATGTTTCTACGAATGCTACGAGCACTGAAGTCTCCAGTACAGATTCTCCATCAAATATTGCTGAATCCGAAGCTGAGACAAATGTTGAAGCCAATGATGACAGTGATGATACACCAACAACAATAAATCCATTGTCTTCCGACAGTATTTTGAATGATGACGACACGGTGACATCTGTACCCGATGTTAATTCAGAAGCCGATCAACCTGATTCCGATTCTCCTGCAACGACCTCATCAAGTGTCGACATGTCATAATTGACTAATAATTGTTAAAAGAATTCACGTTAACTTCATTTTGACGACCCAAATTTCCGGTGATGGTTAAGGTGTGGTATGACCGACTGCATTTTCATATAATTACATAGACATTTATTGTCGTGCTACTGTGCTACATATCTCCCTGATATTATTTTAAATGACAACTATGTAGTAGTCAATTACATTATAAAAGACTTAATTACCTATAAAACTCCTCTTTTAAGTTAATTGTGCATGAGTCTAAGTAGGTTTAGCACTTACTACTGTCCGGTTTGTAAATATTGACTTAATTCTTTTCTCATGACATAGTAAAAAAACGTGAAAATGACAATAATTACAATGTAGTCGTATACTAAGGGCAAAGAATTATTTTGACTGCCTGACAACTAAATGAAAATTAAGGACAAGTAGAAGAATATAGTGGTAGTAGCCAGTTTTTAATTGCATGCGTGGTAACTAGTGTTCAAACAATCCCTTTTTGCTATTGTTTTGTCTCAATCAGACTTTTGTTATGAATTTTTCAACAAGTTTCACACTTTATAAACGCTAAGCTCCTAATAATTCAATTCAACCTTACACTACACCTAATCTGATTCATCAATTTGGCTATTAACTTTGAATTGTGATTATGACACTAAACGTTTATTACATATACTGTATAGCTTTTTGGCCTTAACACCTTACTCCAATATCCTAATTGCTCATTATTGTTAAAATTATTGATGCAGTGGTTGTCGTACGTACTATTCTTTTTATTACAAAAGTTACCTTCGCCAATGTACTTAGAAAATCATTGCCAAAACTTAGACTCTTTAAATCTCAATCTTTTTATTATTATCGAGACAGGTGTAGCTGGTACCTACTATATTGGTGTATTTGACACAAGATTTATTTCCTCATTGTGTACTCCTTTTCCATTGTTTTAATTTTCAAGAGCAAGTTTTTCATAGTCTTCATTCCTGAACGAAATGCGCAGAAAATGCATAAAAAGCCCAATTTGCTTTTACAAATCCCCATTTTTCAGTAAAATTTTCTAATGAAGTAGCCAGTTGTTTTGTATGTAAATTGGAAAAAAGATTTTATTACCTGTCAAACAAGACTATTATGATAGTTGAATGAATTTTTCAGTGAGTAGCAAGCATAAATCTACTGTTTACGTTGATACTTTTACTATTTATTAATTATGTACACCCAAAGCTTCTGCTGGTAGGATTATTATGAGTATTTTTACAGCGAGACAAATTGATATCAGTTTTCTTAACGATAATTGATAATAGTAATTACAAAGTTGAGTGGTTGGTGAATGTTTAATATTGAGTGTGTGTAAATATTACATAATTTTCTATGCTGCTACAGTAAGATACAACGTTAGAAGGTATATTATAATATTTTAATATAGAGATACATACACACATGTTTCTATCTTTAAACTCAGTTGTTATGATATGATGATTATGCACTATAAAATTATAAATGTCTGGCAAAGGATTGTATTGGAATATCTACATGATTAGTAAGTAGTGCTCTCGACTGACATGAGATTCAGGTCTAAAAATTCTAGTTAAGTAAATGCCTGCAAATAAGTAATGACTATGTTTGCTCGTTTGTTTGTTTATGTAGTTGAGATAGTTTACTATAAGTAGAGGACTAATAATTATTGTATCATGTGTAGGTATCTATATGTAAATTACATAAAAATTAAAACCGTGTGTAAAAATAGTCTTAATTCACAATGAGATTCTGATAGAATGTTAAAATATGTATTGGACTTTGCTGTGATGGTGAATAGTATAGCTACACTAACTACATACTCTGTGTATAAATCGTCCAAATTGTGTTTGTAACTCTTTGGATGACTACGTAGCTATCTATTGCCAGTTTCTATGTACTGAGAGTGTAAAATAATGTACTTATCAGTAGCTATGTAATGTTCGTAAAAGAAAACAATGCAAAAGAATGGAATAAATGCCATCATAATTCTCAGTCAGTGGGACGTGAAGGACGAGTCGCTCTTGTTATTAATGTAAATGTCTATAGATTACATGCACATATTTTATTCCTTACATCTATCCTGTAGCTAAAGAGAGTCCTTTCAAGAGAAGTAGCAACAATACAATGATTATAATATAGCGTGTGGAAGAGTGATGATTACAATTGATCGCAAAATAAGGTGTAATAATGTAAATTGGCTTTCATGGGAAGACTTATTGCTTCGTCTCTTCATTCAATTCGTAATGCTCTTTGACGATAAAATATTTGAGTCCTTCTCATGTTCATATTATTATTAGGTAGGTATATAGGGACTAGAATTCTTTAGCACCACCATAGCTAACTCTTTCCATTTTGTTTTGGTTTTCCATTTAGTTCGGAAGGGTTGGGTTACTTTACTTACTATACATATACGTACAATGCATTCAGTCAGGTACTTTATTATTATTATATAAAATTTATTTTAACGAACAGTATGAGGAGTGCAAAAGATTTTTCCTTTGATAACGAAATAATGCACAGCTTCATCAGATTTCATTTTATGCCCTTTTCCTCCACTATTTTACTACAATGCATCATAATTAAAAGGGAGTGCACTGAATACTGAACAAGTCTTGTCTTGGAATCCTGATCAACACTCATTTACATTATCTTCATGTTACTGCGTACTTACTTTTGTATTTATATATACCATCTTACCTTTACAACTTGGTTTACAAGTTACAATTAGGCGAGAATAGATTCCTTGCAAATTATACACACAGATCTCATAGTTTCTTTGCCAGAGCATGATTTCAACCTATGATTACAGACATGATGTGAGCAATAAAAATATCTATTGTAGCAACCCAAAATTAAAAATCGGATCAGCACAAGGATAATCTCTTGCTTCCAGTTTTTTACACTCTATCTTGTAAGTTACTATCTCTATTACAGACAACCACACAGATGTCTTTAAGTACAAGACTATTTATCATTGCTACATTTGAACACAAAGCTAATACCGACGTAACAAGGGAGACTGCTTACTTATTTTACATTTTCATTAGACAGAATACTGACTGGCACTGTCAATATCATCATTACGCCGCGCCGGCTTCCACAATCTATCAGAATATTAGCATCATTATAGAAACATCGGCAAGGTCTTGCATTTACAAGAGCAAACTCCTCTAATCACTTCTTTGCAAATAATATCGATTTCGAAGGAGAAACTAATTGACTGCGTTTTTTACAAATTAAAACATTGTATCTGAAGCTACATTTGCAATTTTACAGCAATAATCAGCGTAATTTCGCAAGGAATATTGCTTCATTTTGCTAAATTGTAATGAATTCATCCAAAGGAGGCTAACAAATACTAACATACAATGAAAATTTTAATTCTTTTCCACTGAATTGATCATCAATACTTATGAATGCTTAATTTTCTGCAGAAGAATTGTCGAGAAGAACATCCTTTAGTTGCATACCTATGTGATAAATTATATGCGTTCCTTGATTTAAAGTAGCAACCTTCGTTTTAATAAATCTATCTGCAAGTAAAATTAATATCTTTGAGAATCCTTAGATGCCCATTTTTATACAATGCGGCAACATTTTTGCAATGAGTGATAGTTATGACTTAGGATGAATGCTTCAGCTTATTGTTATTTCATTCAAATCCCTAAAAATTATGAGATTTATACAACCGTGAAGTATTTATGGTCGTTTGTTACCTAATTCACAACACGTTATTGATATTTTTACGAATGGGTAAAATGATTGCGTCTTGTCTTGACCAATGTCCACAGGTCCACCTTTCATGGTTTGGTTATTGATAGCTACTATGCATATATACCTACTCACAGACATTCATTCATTCATTCATATATCAATATGGCAAATATGTTGCTAAAAATAAGACGCATGTACAATTGCAAAAAGTGTGCTTATACCATGATTTCTTACAAGCTACGCACAACAAACTTGCTATTTTTCTCTCATTTAACTTCTTAAATAGAATATAACTCATTATTAAGCTTGTTTAATTGAAGGGTCTATAAAAATAAATGGTGCAATACTTTTAGCAAAGTTACATAGACATAAATTCAGTATTAAAAACTAATTAATAGGATAAAGATCCTTTAAGAAGCTGTATATAACAATATCGACTTACTAATTCATGATCTGCCATTTGTCTATTTATATTCAATCAATGAAACTTTTTGTGCACAAAAAATTCAAATCGCATTGAAACAATGTAATTAGCTGCAGATAATATGTACAGGATATACAGAAGATCTGCATTTGTAATCCTATTTTTCCTGAATGAAACATAAGAAAATGTTGCAGTAATTATTTATTTGTGCTTTATTAGTAGGTAGGTAATTAGGTAAGGCATTTAAGAGCAATTAAAATAGCCCACGTAATTCCGTGAATGAAGTAAGAGATATGCGCAACACAGTTTCAAGAACACAGGGACTTAATTATAAGAAAAACAATGAGGAAACAGATGTGACATTTACAACACGGCAGGAGGAATTTAATGCTCGTTAGTTCAGAAGCACTAGGTTGCAATCTAGAGAAATTAAATTGTTTCTTATTACGTATGGGAGTCTGACTGGACAAGTTTTGGAAAGAGATTTGCAAAAAACTGAATGTATTTCAATGTTGTTGTCATAGTTGGTATTTTATAGATAGGATGTTAAAAAACTCATGAATACATAATGATAAGGTAGCCAGTAGCCTGTTTTAATTACCATAAGTTTCGCTTGGCTTTTTGAAATAAGTGCGACCCATAAACAATATCATTCCGTTTGTATTGCCAATTTTACCAGAGGTAAGCATGTATTTTTTATTGTATAACCCAAATAGGCCCACCTATACCTACCCATCTACGTAAACAATTATTATTATTATACCCACCACAATCACGTTGGTCAAGGAGACGAAAAGAGATGGCTGAAGATTTTTTACATCTGTGTCTGGTGTAAGTCTTGTCTGGTCTCTATCTAGCCATGACCGTGACCAGACGAGACCAAACCTCAGGTAGATACATACAGAATGTTGAAGAAAGAGGAGAATAACCATTTTTACTTCAACTCAGATCCACATTACAGCATCCACATTAATTATTAGGTAATTGGCCTGCTCTACTCAATTTTTTTCGACAATCTCGTCATGTTGTACAGCATATCAACTTTTATATCACATTTCAAGCGTATACGCTTCGTACTCTTAGCTCCTCAAACGATTCACACCAGCAAACCTCGGGATCATAGCAATCATCCATTATATATTGCGTCAAAAATTATTTCTCACATAAAATCTGAATTGCATTGTACTACAAAATACGTGATTTAGAACTATCTGTGTTGTAATAGTTCATTTGATTTTGGGTTTCATAAATATTTTCACAGACATCAGACAATATCTGCTAATAATGAAGAGCAGGGAGTTTCGCTGAAATTTCTTCATGGAGTGAGGTCAGTGAGGTGTGATAAAAAAGGGGATTATTTTTAATGTCGATAGAATTTGATAATTGTGTGAATTTTCTATGAATGTACAAAAGATATGACCCTTTTAGGATTTCATATAATCTGAAAAGGTTCTAGGGCAAAACTAGGTATCTTTTGTACCTGCTAACCTATTACTGCATAGGCATCCGTAACATTTCGTGATAAAAATGCAGGATGATAAAAGGTGCAAGATTGACCGTGTTGATAATAAAATGAATTGCTAGGAATCAAAAATACGTTTAGACTCATCCTACTTTTAAATTCCGCATTCATAGAGAATGATGAGCATTAGGGAAACGGCAAGGTAGCAATTATGCGAATTTTTCTAGGTCTCTTTAGCTTTCACGCACATGGTATGTTTCTGTTTACATTTCTGAATTGGCTCACATTGAATGTATGGTTAGTGTTACATCGGTTGGTTGGGGTGACTTTTTCTTGCTATTATTTATTTTACAATGACTTCAGTTGTTTTGTTTCACAGGAAATTATTTTCGTTGCCTTTCGCATGTTTGCAATAAACCAATAAGGGTGTAACGAATTATTTATCTCGCCTTTGCTCTGTGCACCACCACGATACGATGATTTGGAATAGAGGAGTGCATATGGCCAGCATGACCTGCCTGGAAGAAATTGAGGATTTACGCTATGATAAACACAGTTTATCTCGTAATTATAGATACATACACTCGTCACACTGGTTGGAATTACGCAAAGTAAATTTTTTGCTCTCATTTTCCGCGATTCTTCTAAATTTAGTACATCTGTGAAATGTCCGAATGTATGCAATTTAAGGGAAAAAACTTAGGATCAAGGCTGCCATGTTTCCATATTTCGTCATTTCATAGAATCAAGCCAAGCTAAAGTTGCTTTTCAATACCTACGCATTCACACACCTCTCCAGGCCACCATCAGAAATTACCTCCGTGTCTTCGGAGTAGAATCTATTTCAGGTATGTTCTACAATTTTATTAGTTTCTTCGACATAGGTTCATGTAATTCTTGGTCTAATAATTCATAACTTTGTGTTTCTTCACCAGCGTCATTGAATAATGCAAGTCATGGCTCCAACATTTCCTTTGCTTTCTTGGCTAGCATTTTTAGGTAATTTATCATCTCATATCTTCAATTATTATATTGTATCTACTTATAATAATGTTGATGAACCTGCATAATAATATTGCTTGCCAACAATTTATCTGTGTGTATCTAATTAATATATTTAAATAGCAGTGCATTAGGGATTGTAATCGATGATTTCATCTTAGAAATATTATTATTTTTAGTCTGCCAAGGAAATGCCAGCCCCAGCCCACTAATTTATTTGGATATTGTCCAAGACCAGATAGCAATGTCCTCTGAAACACTGGATGAAATTTCTACAATTTCGCCAAGTTTTGATGAAACGATTGTGGAGGAGGAATTACTGAAAAGTTCAGAAGAGACTTCAATTAATTGTTTTCCTTATGTAACTACCCTTAGCGTCCCCAATGATGGAGAGGATGAAAGGGAAGAGGAATGCAAAAATAATGGATGTTCATGGCACCCTAGAGGAACTGGAAAGAACTGGGAGTCATATTGTTTTACACCAAAAGACTATGGCTATATCATGGAAGGTAGTCCCGAAAAAACGGAAAATGGTTACAAGTGAGTTACGAACATATTTTAATTTAAGGACCAGTATTTAGAGATCGATAAAGGTCATACAACATTCAAATGTTTCCTTCTGTGCAGAATCCTTTTGAAGAAATATGGAGAAAAGACATATTTTGGAAATGATTCTCAGTCAATTTTACTCACTGTAGAAACTCAGTCGGATTACCGCCTTAGATTTTCAGTAAGTACAGAAAATGGATACGAAAAGAGTTTTCAGATGCAAAAATATGTGTGTGTAACAATAAATGAAATATACAAATTGTAGTTTACGGATGCCAACGATATTTCAAGATGGCAAGTGCCATTGAAAATACATCCAGCGAATGAATTTCTGAAAACTCCACTGTATGATTTGGGTTTCATGAACGATCCCCTGTTTATCATGAGAATATTTAGAAAATCCTCAGGGACAGTCATTTTTGATACGTCACTAGGAGGATTGACATTTTCTGATCAGTTTTTGCAAATATCTACGAAGCTTCCTAGTAAAAACATTTACGGCTTCGGTGAACAAAAACAGCCATCATTCAGACATGAATTTAAAGGTGAATCAGCATGGACAATGTATTCACGGGGATCTTATAGCAAAAACAATGTAAGACCTCAAAGCAGTTATCGTAATCTATTATGACAATGACCTTGTTTAATACTAAAACTTAAGTAATAATAAAAGTCAAATAAAAATCAGGGAATCTCTACTACTAATCTTAATGGGGTCCACCCCTATTATACGGTGCTGGAGAATGATGGCAACACCCATTCTGTCTTAATAGTAAACAGTAACGCTCAAGGTAATTCAATTTTTCTTAACTTTTAACATGCCTCAAAAAAATGTAGCTTGAAAATATTCTGTTTTTTTTAGAAGTACAACTTTTACCAGTACCAGGACTAATTTACAGAACTACTGGAGGTATCCTTGATTTTTATGTATTTTTGGGTCCCACTCCAGATGAAACTGTTCAACAGCTTACCGAGGTATTATTTTTTATTAAATTTATATTTCAGTAGTGGGCAATCTTCTTTTCGGAAGGAAAACGATTTCAATTTGAATAAGTACATTATATTTGTGTTTCAAGGCTATAGGACGCCCTTTCTTGCCACCTTATTATGGTCTGGGACTCCAAGTTGGTAAAGACTCGTATTCTACACTGGAGGATATTAAAGATTTAACGAAAAGTGTTCAGGAAAATGAAATTCCATTTGTAAGCCACTTTCCTCTGTACCACTTTTTTTGCTCGATTTAAACTCAGGATATCCAGATATGTAGGAAAGTAATAATAATATTTCAAATAAACCAACTTTTCCTAATTTGTTTCACTCATAGGATATCCTTTACGAAAGTGGAGGAGACTTTGTTGATCAATACAAAGCTAATTCTTCGGATGTATTGGACTTGGTAAAGGGCTTGGAAAAGCTAGGGATCCACTTTTCTATTACTTTGGTATTACAATTTTACAGTACAATAATGTATTCTAGCTAACTACACACTCATCAAATCGGCCTTTTCGAAAAAGTGAAGCTTTTTGGAATTGCACTACTGCGTACCGGCCTATACTAATCTGATAATTTATTTTTTGTAACAGAATCCTTTCGTGTTTAATTCCCCAGAAGTTGCAAACTCTACCGAAATTAATTCAACTGAGAATTCCATTTGGATAAAGTCTTCACAAGGAAATCCAGTCGAAGGGTTTATTAATTCAAAGTTGGTCAAGTATCCTGATTTCAGTTCAAATAGAACTTTAAAATGGTGGAGAGAAAACATTGACCATTTACAAAGTAAATTAGGAATCAGTGCAATGAACTTGGTAAGTTTAATTTGTTATATATGTTATTTAAATGGTAGGAATAGTGAAATTAATCTTGATTTTAATTCGTCACTAATTTAACTTGTATATTCAGGTTTACAATGAACCGTATAATGCAAAGTCGGAGTGCGTAGAAAGTAATGGACGGGATCACCCACCATATCTTCCAGCAAGTACGGTTCTGTTTCTTAAATCTGTCAGACCAGTAGTTAAGTCTATGCTGTAAAATAAATTTTTGACCGGTAATAATAGGGTAATAGTAATACTAATGCATTCGGAACATCAGATTGTGGGTAGTAGAGTGTATATGGACCGGAAACTCAACTTTTGATAATTTGATAAACTAATGGTTGTACCTTTGTGTCTGTAGTTTATTAATGCACATGGAGAATGAGGGAAATAATGGGTCTTTCTTATTTATAGAAATTGGGGATTGTCTGAACACTAATACCATTTCCGCTGATAGTCAACAAGAGGCCGGTAGCCATTATGATTTGCATTCTCTCTACGGTTGGGCTCAGTCCAGAATTACAGCAAAGTAATTGGTTGGATCTAAAAATCTAAGTTCCAATTTACTTTTGGTTTCGAATATTTTAGCTATGTACGCTAAGTTGAAATATAATATTTGATTCCAATTTATAGAACAATTCAGAATTCCGGAATAAGACCTTTGGTGCTCTCTCAATCAACTTTCTTAGGCTCAGGCCAATGGTCAGGTCACTCCTTCAACAATAACATCGGGAAATGGTCAGATCTACATGTGGGGATAATCCAAATGCTTCAGTTTAATCAATTTGGGATCCCTTACGTGGGAAGCAATGTGGATGCTCTTCAAGATACAATAAATTCTGACGAATTTCATTTGCGATGGATGCAAATTCAGGCTTTCAATCCTTTAGCAAGAGTTCCGATTGTAATTTCATATTTTACTCAACAGGATCCTTTAAAATACCTGCATGACTAGCATGACTGCTTATATCCCATAAAATATTATATCGTTTTTTCAGTCATTGGACTTACAAACTGCGGATGAAAAGGTTGTCGAAGGAATTAAGAAAGTCTTAAAAATCCGATATAACCTGCTACCTTACATGTACACATTGATGTATCTCGCCAAAACAAAGGGAAATACAGTAATTCGATCTTTATGGCATGAATTCAGAAGGGACCCTGTAACTTCTGATATTGATCGTCAATTTCTTTTAGGAACTGGTAATTTGAACAAAAGTATTCGTTTTAAAAACTACAATATCTTTAAATGGACACTCATTTAATGATTATTTATTTGATCTGCAGGCTTATTAATTAGTCCTGTACTAGAGGAAGGTGCAAGGTCACTGGAAGCGTATATTCCTCGGGATCGTTGGTATGATTACTACACTGGTGTAGAATTGACAGAAAGGGGTCGGCATGTCATGTTAGACGCATCCGAAGACAAAATCCCTTTATTGATTAGAGGATATCATATCATCCCGACGCAAGAACCAGGTTTAAACACAAAATCCTCGAGAAACAACAATTTTACGTTAATTGTTGCTCTGTGCGCTAAGGGTAATGGCAAAGGACAACTTTATGTCGACGATGGACTTTCTTTGGGTAAGATATTTAATAAATGAACCAAACTGATTTCATATTTTGATTTCTAGCAAGATGTTTGTATCATGCTATGTTTGTATCATGGTCATGCATAATGTTTCAGATTCCATTGAAAAAGGACAATACTTTCTAGCGAAGTATTCCGTAACGAATAAAACTGTGGAGGGACTAGTAGAACATGACGGATTTCCAGAAGTTTCATCAAAATTACTAACAGCGATCCGTCTTCTCGGTGCTGCTGATGTTAAAACAGTAAGCCTAAATGGGAATCTTCTGGAATCTGTAAGAACTATTCCAGACTCGGCTGAAACAATAATAACTGGATTGAATTTGCCTATAAACTCAAATTTCACCCTAACTTGGACCACGGGAGGTTTATGGTACTAAATGCACAGCAGAATTACAATGCATATCGTTTCAATATATACATACCTGATTTGATATTGTTCCTCAGAGCACAATTCCTACACTTTTTAAATTAATGTACAAACGAAATTACAAACAATAGGATAATTTGTAGATAATGGTAATAACATGCAATATAAGTAGTAATTAATAATCCAATTGTGTTTGTGTCTGCACTTAAGTTACGGGAATTGCGTACAAAAAAATTGCTAATCCTCGGATGTTTTGCTCGAAAGTTTTCTAGGATACATTTTTTTAGCTCGTCACAAGGTTAGGAATTGCTAAATGTATTTATGAAAGAATAACAGGGTGTTTGACCTTTAATATCGTCTGAATGGGTGATCTAATTTTAATGAGATATACATCATTGGAAAGAGAATAAAATTCTATGTTCAATCATGTAATATAATTAACAGCTAAATTAAAATGAAGCCTTCAAGGTTAACGGAAAATTAAAATGAGAAAATTTTGGTATTCTTGGTAATCAGTTTTCTTTGTCACACTTTCATATCGCCAAAGTTCCCATTTCGAGAAAAATGTTCAAAATCGACAATCTAACTTTGGAATGGAATGTGCCCATCGTTCACTCTACATGCAGTTATCACTGATACTTTGACATAATGCAGAATAAGATTAAATTTCACCCCACCACCATGGAGCAATTCACCGGTAATTCAATGAAGTCGATTCGTTTGAAAACAAGCAATCAAAAGGGCCAAAAATTTGTTACAAAGGCAATTAAGTTATGATAGACAAATAATTCAAAGAAATCAAAGGAAATCCACACTCATAGCATCTGGCTGCATAATTAATTGGCATAGATGGGCAAAACACATGTATTTTAAATAGTGTACCCATTTTAAATACATTTTGTATTTTGTGTTCTGAAGATGCAGAAAAGAATATTTTGTATTCAAGGCATTTTTTAATTTTTCAATATACGTTACACAAAATATATTTTCTAATAATAAAGCTTAAACCCTAACTACATACGGCACTGACTAGACTGCGTTAATGAAGCTAAATTTTATGCTGTTCCAGTTTGTCAACGAATATCCAGTAGTTAGTGGTTCAGTACTGAACATGTTTACTCCACTTGTTTACTTTGCTTACATATGGCATCTGATTTTAGGTTTCTTTTGACCCATTTATTCAGGTTTATCACAGCCGAAACTATGACCTTTGTTATTTCAATTTCCTCTGCGCTATGGCATTGTGGATTGTGTTGTGCTTGTGGCTTTCCACCATGTATCCTCCAATATTACTTGCATGATATTCGGAACAGTTTTATCTTCATCATTAGAAAAAAGATGAACATACAAAGTATAAGGAAGTAGTGGACAAATTAGCAATTAAATCTTGCATAACTTTTTTCATGTGACTTATATTGTATCTATGTCATTTATGTGAGCACATAAGATTTCCTAACAGTTTCTTGGTAGTCAACACCGAATCACTTTGCAGTTTGCCCTTTGAATTTTACTATACACTGGTGTTCGTTCAAATAATGTAAGGGTTCATATGTGAGACCTATCACATTTGCTTTAAAAATATTGATGTGTACATAATTATGATATTTAATACAGATATTTAATCTGTATTAAACATTTTGTTGATTTTATACGTAGGTAATTCACAAATGATTCAGTTTTGAAATTACTTTTTAAATGTAACTTTTTTGCAATTCAGATACTGTTTCATGTACAGCATAGCATTTACCAATTGTCTCGGTCCGTAGAAAGATTCGCATTCTTCTAATAAATAATTAGCATTAGCATGTGGCAATTCATATGAAAATTACTATTCTACTACTCCAAGTATTTAATTTTCAATGTCGACCGAAGTATTATTTTGACACCCTTTTTCATCACCCGTTGTCTGAAGGTAAAACAATAGCTTAAATCTATGGTGGTAAACATTTTAAAACTACTTTTCACACTGGCGCATAGAATGTAGAATTAATGGACATATTTCTGGATTCATTGTTATGCAGTCGGGCATATTAACAATGACGGTAAGTAAGAACAAAGCGAAAACCTTGAGGTGTACTCTTACCTTTCCTACTTACAGACTAATGCCAATAATTTATAAGCAATAAATAACTTACAATCATTAACCTAAAGATCCAATTTTAAGGAAAACGAATCACCCTGTCGATAAAAGCGATAAACACAACTAATAATTTTCTCGGCAATAAATAACATTTAATTGCATAGTGCATCAGTAGTATCCGCGCACATACGTGATGAACAACAAGGGTCGGAGGCCTGCAAATCAAAGCTGATTTTCAAACAACTATGACCAATATTTTTAAATGCTCATCCTACAATAAGAATGATTTCGCCATTACTGATATTAGCCATACACACATTTATAATCAAGGTGCATTCTTATGAAGATTTGCCAACTACGTGATCATGGAACATTCTTTGGACATAATTTAGTGCATCATTATCAATGTTTAAGATTAAAGACTGAATTAATAATTTGCCTCCGGATTTTCTCATATTTTCTGTCATTTTCGGTAATTAAGACCTTGAGAAAATACTAGGAGATAAATAATAACTGTCTTGTAATTTCGTACTAACGAACTGTATGGCAATAAAAATCTGCATACAAAATAGTTTTCAGATGACCAATGGATAATTGAAATTGTGGGCATGATGGGTTTGTATTTTATTCTGTTGGCCGTATTTTTGACGAACATTTATTTCTATATACGTTAACAGTAGGGCAATAATCTGCAACAAGCTAATCAAGAGTTCGAAACTAGGAATTCAGTTTCCAGGAATTTTATCCATTCCACGACCAACATGATATTTGGCAATTTTCATAGGCAATACGATAAGTTAGTGCTAATTATGACATAAAGTAATAAATTGCCTGATAATTGGCACTTTTGTTTTTTTTTCGAATTCTTAATCACCAGTAATAATTAGTTGGAGGATAAAAATACCAAAGAGGTTCATTCCAGACAGC